>JAFKAK010000761.1:0-11707 GCA_019914995.1 Acanthochlamys bracteata
TGCGTTCCGATATCCCATCTGCATGTCATTGGCGCGAATATCTACAGTATACTCAGTTTCGACCAGTGATGATACCTATTTGGGGCTCAGATGAGTCTCCTTTATCAAACAGACACAGGGCGGACGTAGAGCCCACTTTTCCTTCCTATCTAGGCCAGGTGACCTGTGCTGGAATGCGCCGCCAGAACCTTGCGAAGACAGACGACAGTTCGCAACTCGGATCCTTATCAAGGAATACTCAACGATCTCCAAAGCCCTTCTTCCTGGGTGTTTCGAGAAAGAGGTCGTTGATCGTCCTAGATGTCACCGACGCGGCATACTTCAAACGTGCAGACTAATGTTCAGCTAACTGCTGGGATGCTTGTCTCGTCGCCAAAAGCAAGAGGGCTGCGTTCATTTTCTGGGATTTTTGACTCGGCTTAAATGCTGGGTACAATATCGTAAATGATGCCTCCTTCGAAGGGCAATCAAACAGGCAGGCTTATGCTTGCGGAGGTGCTCCATTGCTACGTGATGTTGTCGTTTAAGTGTGTTCATCGGAAGAAGTCCGTCCCACTCTCCCCCCAGCGCATGCAGGCAAGCAGCGCTTTCAGGGTATCCTATCACCCGTCCGTCACAATAGCTCCATGTCTTACCTAAACATACTTGCCTCCATTCTATCCCTTCCAACTTCTTCGCTTTTTCAGAGATGCTTCTTTAACCATCCCAAAGGATGAAAGCTACATGGCGTTTGCGGAGCTCCTGTGCTTAGATATATTGTCTCTGACCGTTGGGCAGGATTCAATCGTTCCTGCTTCACCAATCATGCCAGTATTTATTGTAAAACAGAACTCTTTCTGATGAGCTCCTGTAAGGTCAGCCTCACGCCAGACAATCGGACGATCTGGCATCTTCGAACGTACCCACGTCGTCTAGATATACAATGCAAAGTGCGACCTCGCGTACCACTGATACATGGAGTTGATTGCCTCCGTGTGCTGAGCGTTGTCCCTCTTTATTGATACAGCAGCTGTCGATCAATATCAATTGAGAGTCGAATTCACGGTCAGCCTTGCAGGCTCTTTCTGTCTTTCTGTGCTTAGGGCAGTAGTTCTGACCCTCAACTCTTGACACGCACTTCAAGTGCGCGCTATCTTTCCCTTTTTTGTGTGCCTCCACCTATGATAATATGGCGTAAGTGGGCACTGTTTTGGTCGTGAATTTTCCTTTAATTCTATAGTCTCAAAATAGAGCAATCTAATGATGGCCGAAGATCGGTGGTGCCAAGGACTCACGATTATGTGCGATTAAGCTGTCATGTCGTCGTAAGCGGCAGACATGTTCACGGAGACTCGCGATAAGGATATATGGGTGCGGTCATGGCGCTTGCTTGCTGATGCAGCAGCGTTCAGCCTCGCGATGCGGCTGTGCATGTCGCTGGTGAGTTATTGCTGTGGCTGTTCTCGTATTGGAAGCTTTGCGATGGGATTCGTCAGGTAGTACTGGGAAGGCGGCTGTATCCTTTGCAGCCGATAAAGAAAAGCAGCCGTGCTATGCACTTCGTCAAAGAGACATCACATGGCTGGGGTATTTCGCGCGGGTTTCTGGTTGCTCAAGCACACGAAGTGTAGCCATGATCAATGACAAACCGTATATGGATAGACTGTGGTCCGGTGGGTCTTTACTAGTGCATTCTGATGCATGATTGTACCGATTTTCTAATAAAAGAGTAGATAGCGTGAAGCAGCATCAGGCGGCCACTTTTCCTTGGAATCGCGAACACAATGTACAAAACAGAATTTATTTAACACTAGCTATAGAACTGTCGTACAATACGCTCGTATCGGCAGGAAACTTCTTCTATATCCTTCTGGCACGTATAATCGTGCACCTAGTCTTACCATAGTTATCACACTAGCGTTAAGCTAGTTAGGCTCTTTCTTAATCACCACCACTATAAACTAGCCTTCTTGGGGCTGGGACGCTATAGAGGCCTTAGTAGCTACGTATAAGACTGCTTTGCTATATAATGCTATGTCGCTAACGTATTAGATTAGCGAGGCGGGTTGATTTTCCTTGGCATTCTATAATCCTTTACAACTTACTCTAAAAACTGTAAGTCCTATTGGGCCCAGGTTGGGTTCTCAGGCAAAGTACAGTTAGGGAGAAGATAGAATTTAAACAGGGTAATTGGATTAAACACAAATTCTATAAGGAATAATTGTGTTCCTATAACATAGCTGTAGTGCACTTAGTTACTTATCTAGACTAAGTAGCACTAATTATTCTTGCCAGTGCTTCGTTTGCTTAGTCGTGCCAAGCCCACTAATTACTAATTAGTCACGTGACCTCTTTGTGTATACAACCTCTAGCTAATATATAGACTACTAGGGGTGCGCCTTCTTATATGAGGATACTTAAATTCTAATATTATCCCCTCCTTCCTAGATTTGTCCTAAATTACGTGACTTTTAGTTGTGTATTACCTTATAAGCTAGTTAGCCCCACTTAGAAATAGTTTTATCTATCTATTTTAATATTATTGCCTTCTCTATTTAGTACCCTTTATTTATTGTTTCTATAAAGGCCATTAAATTCTTTGGCGAAGTTATAGTTTGAAGTGTTCACCTATTCCTATTATAACTATGTGTATAAGGTCCACGTTTATTTAGGGAAGTGTAGTAAGTGCCTCTATTAGGGTTAGCGTTATAACGTTAGTGTTACTAATTTAGAATTTAAGCGCTTAGTAACAAAAGGAAAAACTATGTATTTAAATAAAAAGAATCGCGTACAGCGTAAGATAAAGCTATAAAGTAAATAAGAAAGCGTTAAAAGTTACGCGTTGCAAGGCTTATATAAGGGTAGTTACGTCTTTAGATAGATTTAATAGATTGCAAAATAGAAAAAGCAATCGCATGTAAAAGAGCATAGTATTAAGGGTAGGAGTAAGGAGGTTTACCTCTATAGAGCAGCCTGGTTTTAGTCTATACCTTATGCCTATACATGTAGGGTACTTTTAAGAATTTACCTCCTAAGTTTTAGTAGTTAGATCCTAGTGTTGCTTTGCCTATATTATTCTTATATAACTCTTAAGTATATTCCCTATAGTATTTATTAATTTATTACTAATAGTTACCTAGGTTGTTTACTAGTTCTATATATTCTTCAAGTGTGGGTATCCTTTTCTATTTAACTAGGTATTATTATGGCTAATTAGTATAGTCTAGTATCTATTCTACTTTAAATTTATTATCCTCTTTTGCCTAGTAGTAAGGTTGTCTAAATTAGTGTTCTAGGTTAGCTAGTTCTAATAGAGATATATAAAAGACTAGGTAAATTTTAGTATTTATAGTAATTTCTAGTCTATAGTTAATAGGTCCTAGTTGTTTAGAAATAAAAAATAGTCTAACCTTAATGGTCTAATTTCTTAAATTTTTTTTTTTTAGGTTTAAAGGTTCTTTATAAGTAAATATATTTTATTCCCCTTCTTTAGCTAAGGTGCTCTTTTTATTTTTAGTTAATATATAAAATTAATTAGCGTTGCTTTTTTTAAAATTCTTTTATGATAATTTATATATTTCTTTTATAGTTTTACTATATTTAATACTTCTATACTTTAATTATTATAGGAAATATTAATTAAAAGATATAGATATCTTTTTTTAGTTTATATAGAATAGTATTTATACCTATTAAAGTTAATAGCTTATTATTATATATAAGTTATACTAATAGTAGTATAAAATCTATTATTATTTTTTATTTATTATAGTAGATTTATAGGTATATTTCTATAGTCTAGTTTTATTTATTTAGTTTATCTATCTATCTATAGGTAGTAGGCTATAAATAGCTTTTATTTTATTTTAATAAGTGCTATAAGCTAGTTACTTATAAATTTTTTTATTCTAAAAGTTTAATATAAATAGTTTATTTTTATTTTTTTTTAGTATAAGTTCTATTTATAGTTTATTACTTTTTAAGTAGTAGTCTAGTTTAGTATTATATTAGTTAATTTATATTTATTGTAAATTTAAGGTTAACATTTTAGGAGATTATAACTTTTTTTATAACACTTATACTAAATAAAAGAAGGCAGAATTAAACTTGCCCTTTAGGCCTTTTAAAATTACAAATTTATAAGCTTGCGACGCGCCGCTACCTTGTATAACGTCCCACTAACAACGCTAACTAGTTAATATAATAGAAAGTAGTTTCTACTAAATAGACGCCCTAGTATAATAAAGCTCACTATAACTAAAGAGTAGACGCTTATTTAATATATTCTTAACCTAGATTTATAAGGATTCGCGCCCTAGTTATATAAGGTAGAAGATATAGCTAATAAATTACTAGCTACTAGGCATAGAGACCCTATAGGAAATATTAGGCTTAGAGATTTATAGCGTATACACCTAAGCTTAAAATAGCCTTTAATTAAGTAAAGGATTATTAAAGGATATAGTAGGAAGATCTAGAGGTAATTAATATATAGTTTTAGCTTATAGAGGAGATAAAAAAAGCTAAGTATAGTATAAAGGATAAAGATATCTATAACTTTAATAAAACTAGTTTCTAAATAGGCGTTATTAGCTTAATAAAGGTTATAATAGGTTTAGAAAGATATTTTTAACCTACCCTTATTTAGCTAGGTAATAAAGGAGTAGGTTATAGTAATCTAAAGTGTTTATACTACTAGGTATACTACTTTACCCTTTATTATTTATAAAGGGCAAGTCTATATCTTAGCGTAGTATAAGGAGACTAATATACTTTATAATTAGAAGCTCTTAGTCTCTAAGACTAGCTAGACTAATAATAAGCTTAGAGTTATATAGTTAAAGCACTTTAATATATATATAATACTATATTAGGTAAAATTATAAAGGTTACTTATCCTAAATAGCTATAAAAGCTACTAGTCCTAGAATTTTTAAAAATTATTATTTAGAATAAAAGATTTTAATACTATATATACCTATATACTTATCCTATATCCTTTAGCTACTTAATATAGTCTATTTTTTATTACTAAAGTTAAAGTACTTTTAATATGTCTAGGACTTAGCATAAAGACATATCTTTTATATTAATAAAAAAGGCTTCTACTAGCCTTTTTATAACGCGTTTTTAAGGTGTTTATACTAGAAAACTATAAAAAGCCTTTAAGGCTACTAGACTTATCCCTACTAACGCTTTAGTAGTAATAGACTACCTTAATATAAAACTAAGACCCTACTAGCACTACCCTACTCTAATGCGCTTTTAGTAATTAAAACCCCTAAGTAATATAGATAAACTTAGGTCTTAGATAAAGCTAGTAATAGAGTCTATAAAAATCTTTAATAGCTATTTTTTTAAGCTTTATATAGCTTATAAAAGGTATAAAGAGCCTAGTATACTAAAGTATACTAATAATAACCTAACTTATAAAACTTTAGGAGTAAATAAAGGTATTAACTAAATAGAAATTATATAAAAAAAGTGTCTAAGATATAGTAGAATATTAAATTTTAGTAATGGAGTAGATTTAGTTACTATAAGTCTATGGCAAAATTATTTAAAAGAGCTTAGGGTAGTAGTAACGCTAAGGAGGACCTTTTTAACACTACTATAGTAGGTGTAGAGGGACTAGGCATAATATATAAACCTACTAGGAGGTTAAAAAATTATTTTCTAAGTTAGAAATAAATAAGTAATAGGCTATTAGGTGCTATTTACTATCTTTCTCTTATTTAGTATAGGCGCCTAAAGTAAGATTACTTACGCCTTTTTAAAATATAATATTTTATTACTTATAAATATATAAGTGTTAGTAGTATAATATATACTATTTTTAGTATTTAAAATAAGTTCTTTATATTTATTTATTTAGTTAAAAAGGTTTATCCTTTTTTAGTAAGATCTATTAAAGGTATTATAATTTTTGCATAGTTCTAAATAAATTATTAGTTAAATTTATATAATCCTAAAAATTTAAAAATATTCTTAGCTATTTTTTAGTTATAGCTAGTTCTTAATATATTTAATTTTATTTTAGAGCTATACTAATTCCTATTGTACTAATAATATTTCTAAGGAACTTAAGTTCCTTTATATTAAATTTGCACTTCTATAGTTTAATTTATAGATTTTATTTATCTTAGTGCTTATAGTACTATCTATATATACTTAATATAGTTAGCCTTATTTTCTAAATAAACTAGAATATTATCTATATAGGTAATAATAAAAATGTCTAGATAGTTATATAAAGTATTATTAACTAGTGCTTAAAATATTACTAGTGCGTTTATAAGTCTAAATGGTATTACTATATATTTATATAGTCTATATTATAATTAAAAGGCTATTTTCTATTTATTACCTTTTTTAATTTATATAAGGTGGTATCTATTGCGTAAATCTATTATAGTAAAGATCTTTACTATTATAAGTTAATTTTAGAGTTTTATAATATTTAGTAATAGGTATTAATTCTTAATTATTATATTATTAAGCTTTTAGTAATCTATATATAGTTATAGCTTTCCTTCCTTCTTCTTTATAAATATAAAGGTACTTACTACTAGTAACTTTAATAGTTATATATATCTTTTATAAAGGTTTATTTTAATAAATTCTTTTTCTTATTTAAGTTCTTTTCCTAACTTAGGGTATAGTGGTCTAAAAGGTAGTGTTTTCCTTTTTCTAGGTTAATTATATAATCCTAGGGTTAGTGCTTTAGTAGGTTTACTTTTCCTTCCTTCTTTATAAATATATACATCTATTCTTTATATTCTTTAGGAAATATTAGAGTTATGCTTTTCTCCTCTTTCTTACATATTATAACCTAGTAGTTCCTACTAGTATCTACTAAGATTAATTTATGTTTATTAACTTCTAATTATAAGGTAATATTATTAATTATTCTTTTATCTACTATTAAACTTTACTAATATATAGGCTTTACTATTAGTGTATAGTTATAGCGTATAAAGGTAAGTATTTTTATTTTAATTAATATATAGGTTATACTTCCTTAACTAAGGGAGTCCTAATATAATATTATAGGTGGCTCCTTCTAAAACATTTTAAGTATCTATTCTTAGTATTTATAGATCTTAAGGATTATTTTAACCTTATATTTAATTATTAGTGTGTTTAGTATTAGGTTTCTATTTATAATATAGAGTATATAGGGTTATGCCTTTTAATATTTATAAAGTCCTATTTTATTAATTACCTTTTTTAACACAAAATTCCCTTATACTTTTAAATCTAGTATAGCCTTTATTTATATTTTCTTAAGCTAAGCTAGTAGCTTAATTAATATAGTACTATTTATTATATTTAATTATTTAAAGGCGTTTTCCTTTTAAGCCTTAGCCTAAAAAAGCCTATTTAGAGTTTTTAGTGTTTTATTATTTTAGTTCTTATTATTACTATATATTATAATCCTCTACTTTACTAAATCTATATTTTCCTTTTATAAAGCTATATTATTTATATATAGGAATATAGACATGTCTACTATTAGTCCTAAAGGTAGGCACTATTAATAAAAAGAAATATAGTAATATTTTTATTATTAGAGTGTATAGGAAAGACTCCTTATAATTATTTATCCTATAGGTGTTAATTATAGATATTATTAGGGTAGTTAAACCACTCCTATTAGCATTATTATTTTAGTTTAGGAAAATAATTATTTTCTTTTTTTACTTAGTAGTGTATTATATATGCGTTAATCTTATATAGTGTCTATTTAAGGTATATATATATTAGATTTTAGTAGTCTAGGTTATACTTAGGTTTATAAAATTTACTTCTTTATTTTTATATTCTTATCTATAGGTTATATTTAATATAGGCTATTAGCCTACTTTAATCTTACTTTAAATAATTTTTAATTATTTAGAATATAAGTTTACTTATAGTAATTTTATCTATAATAAAAATTCCTAAATATTTAGTATACCTAGCATTAGTTCTTATTATAGTATAGTATATAGGTATAGTATTAGTGCTCTTAGTAGTATCTTATTATTATAGTCTAATTTTTAATCTATATCTTTATATAGTTATAAATCTAGTAAGTCTAATTACTCTTAATTATTATTCTAATTTATGTTACTAATAATATTCTATTCTTTATTATTAGCTTTATTACTTTTTAATAGTAAGTACGTTTAGCTATTAAGTAACCTTATTCTTTAATTAATAGTTTTTAGTAATATAACCTAGTCTACTATATATAAAAATAAGTGCGTGTCTCTATCCTATTAAATTAGGTTCCCCCTCTAGGTTCTCTAAAAATTCCTTTTATTAGTATTAGTTAGTTATACCTTACTATAATCTATTTATATAGTAAAAAGGTAGTTCCACTCTTTTCTTTCTTTTATCTAAGTAGTTAAACTAGACTCTTTTTATAGGCTAGTATCTATATAAGTCTCTATATTATTTTATAAGGTGCTTTTAGAATACTTTATAAATAATACATATCTATTATTTAAAGCTAGTATTCCTTAGGTTCTATTAAAACTCTTTTTTATAAGATAAACTATTATTCTCTATTAATCCTAATAAATTCTTTATATAATTTATTATAGGTGTTAGTTTAGGCTCTACTACGTAAGAGTTCTTTGCGTATAGATCTCTTAAGTTCTTATTTATATATTATTTTAAAAGATTTATCTTCTAATTAAGTTATACTACGTACTTATAAAACTTAGCTATATACTTAGCTATAGATTATTTCTACTAGATAGTTTAAATAGCTCTTTCTACTATAGGTACTTTATTAGTAATTCTAAGAGTTACGTTTTAAGGCACTTCTTAAAGTTAGTATAGTCCTTAATAATATTAATTACGTTAGAAATATTAGTCTAAGTAATCTTTTTATATTATTATAGTTTTATATTAAAGATACTTAGCTATATAAGGTTAGATTTAATCTCTAGTGTTTCCTTATATATATATTACTATAAAAGGACCTTTTTTTTATCTTTTAGGTTTTCTTATCTATATTAAAGTAGAGATCTAAATTAAAAGCTAAATATCTATATACTTATAGTTGCTATTATATAAATTAGGTTTATATGCCTTACTTTTATTATTTCCTATTAGGGTAATAGTGGTAGTGCTCTTAAGCTATAGAAGGGTAGGAGTCTTAGTAGTATGTTAAGGGTGTTTAATATATTAAGTCCTATTAGGCTTGGTTGGTTCTTAGGCAAGAGTATAGTTAAGAGGAGAAGAGTTATCTATTACATAAGTAAAATAGATAAGGGCGTTAGTATTAAAGTTATAAGAGATTAAATTAATAAGAAGTCTAAGCTGTATCTAAAAGATAGATTTAAACAGGGTAATTAGATTAAACATAAATATCTATAAGGAATAGTCGCGTTCCTATATATACATAGCTGCTTAGTGCGCTTAGTTACTTATTAGACTAAGTAGTACTAATTATTCTTGCCAGAGTGCTTAGTTGGTTAGTCGTGCAAGCCCATACTAATTACTAATTAGTTACGTCTATTAGGGTAAAAATAAAGAGCCTTTCTAAGTATTTTCTTAAAAACTTAGGATTTGGTTCTAGGGCAGGATTATAATTTTTTTTAGGAGGTATCCATTTTATCTAGGTTAAAGTAGAAGGATGTCTATTAAAATTATTCACCTATATCCTATATACTTATGTCTGATACATGGGAGCTGTACGTTTTGTGCCTTTACTGAAAAGGGTCTAGTATTTAAGTCTTGTCTATCTTTTTCTATAAAGGAGGAAAGGGTTTATAAGTATTAATATTTCGTGTTTAATGTATGGTAAGTCCTATTTTGCTCAGTGCCCGTTCTTATAACCACTATTATTACCTAATTTAGAAGATTTATTTGGGGCTGCTCGCAAAATAGATAAGACAGTTTTAAGTATTAAAGTTATAAGAGATTAAATTAATAAGAATGCCTAAGCTAAGTCTAAATAGTTAATTCTAATACTATTAATCAGATTAATTAGATTAAACATAAATATTTAAGAGGGATAATGTTCTATTCCTATGCCTGCGATAGATTTAATTATAACGAGCTACACGTTATATTACCTATAAATCACCTAGGTCAGAAATAGGGTTTAGTATATAATTTGGTTAATTTAGGATACCTATTAGAGATCTATTAAGCCCCTTAATAGCGTACTATCCGTCAGCCCTACAGCTAATAACCCTAAACCCATAGAGGATTATTACTGGACACACCATTCCGTAAAGAGGTAGTATAAGAGGGTTTTAAAGCTCATTCTTAATTTTATATAGCTCTAAAGTTTTTAATTATCTTTTATACGAGGCCTATAAGTAGCAATTTATTTAGATACCTATTTACTTATTACACTCTATATACCTCTAATAATATTAGATCCTATATAGATATTTTATTTTACCTACGCTTATATATAATAATTAAAACTTACTTCTACTAGTAACAGCCTCTTTTAAGAATATTACTTCTATAAAAATAAAGGAATAGAGAACTAATTATTTTTAGGTTACATTAAAATAACTATGGATAGGGACCTAAAGACCTTCTATTAACTAATCCTTTAGGCATTTAGAACTCTTAGTCCATTATAATATTTTAGTACTTTTAGACAAGTTATATTAGATTATGCTATAGTATAAACTTAGAGACTACTAATAAATTAGTAAATTAAAGATAAAACGTTATGGGATCTACCTATTATACACCTAGTAGTCTAAGATTATTATAATAATTAGTCTATATATAAAACTAAACTAGACTCTGAATATTTTACCCTTAGACTATTTGGAGTTTAGGAAGATAAAGCTCTAGAGCCTAAAGATCTACACTAGATCTAGACTTTTAGAGGAAACTAGTAACTTACGTTAATAGATTTTAAGATATTAAAGGCCTAGTAATAAATATTAAACTAACGTTTATATAATTCCCTTATTCTAATGATTGAAGTTATATATAACACGTTTTTAATAAACTATACCTACTCTATAGTACGTTTCTATTCTAAAAGCCCTTTATAGTAAAAGAGAAGCTAGCTAAAGGAAGATAAATATTAATAAACTTATTAATAGATAAAACCTACCTTTTAATAATAGTAATTATCTATTTAGAATAGACTTAATATAAATATCTTTCTACCCTAACTAAAAGGATAGATATAGCCCTTGTCTAGGACACATTATCTTAGTTTTGCTTAAGACTATCTTAAACTATAATATTTTACTATTTTAAAAGAGATCTACTTCTCCTTTACTAAGGATATAATTATGCTACTTACCTCTTTCTTTTATATTAGGAATAAGAAACTAAAAAGTTAAATCCTCTTTTAAAGACTATAAGATAGACTCCAAAATCTTCTAATATTTTAAAGTAAAGTTTATTTGTACTACCAGTTAAGGACAAGTTATTTATTTAAAAATTTTTCTTTATAGAAGAAGATTACACTATCTTAAAAAATTTTTAATCTTAAATTTTAAACCCTATAGGAAAACTATTTTAATAAAATAGTAATCTATCTTACTATCTTTAGACTTTAGTAACAACACGCTCCTAAGCTGTAATAGTCTAGTACACTACTGGCGGGTTATATAACCTGGCGACTAAGCCCGCGACTACCTCACACCTAAGCATGCCTACCTTACACTAAGGGTAACTACCTTTAACACTCGTTCTACCTTTTCTACAGCAAATTGGAAAGTTATTCCGTGCTATTAGCCACGTATGG
>JAFKAK010000762.1:0-12686 GCA_019914995.1 Acanthochlamys bracteata
TCACCGCGTGCAGCGTCTCCAGAGCCCCGCGAAGATGTTGAGATTCATCCCAGGACCTCCGGCAAGGCACTTCAGGTGAGCGGTGTACGAATGGAGAGAATGACGGCGACGATGCGGCGCGTCTCATCGAGCTCGGACAGTTCAAATGCCACTGGGTCAGATGCTCGCGTTAGGACGAGCGAGTACATCTTGTCCAGTGACGAGGTCATGAGGAGGAATCCGGGGTCTGTAGTTTCACCATCCGCATCGCTCTGACCGGCTAGTGATGTCACCAGGCGTCTGAAGATGTACGCCAACGCAGTGGAAGCGAAGATGAATAGGCCGCCTGACAGTGAAGCGAGCTCATCGAAGTCACCTTCAGTGTACCATTCTTGCGTCGCTGCCTTTTGTTCGAACGTCTTTTGGATATACATTCTGATATCACGCGGTGACGCGCCGCTAGGTTGATGGTGTGTAGATGAATGATGGAACTGTTGCTCGTATCGGCGATTGAGGTTCCGCGGATGTGCATCTCTGGTCGGGAGGTAAGAAGGAACTTGACGGAGTCGGGCTGGTGAAGTCAGCCACCGTTGTGAGGCTCGATGAGCATTTCTTCATCAGCGCCTCGCCGAGAGCGTCGACGCACAAAGACGATCTGGCGGTCGAACGGCCTTAAGCCTTCAAGAGGTTTGATGAGAAGACGCTCGACCTGGAAACACAAATGGACTTGTAGGCAAGGTCGGGGTCATTCTTTAGTTCCTCGGCAGAGCTTTGGCGTAGGCAGGGTCCCTCCGCCCCAACGACAGCCAATGTGGGAACAATGCGCTGAACTTCGTGCGCTCGATCGCACCGGCAGAACGAGAACAAGAACGTTCCACCGAGGACAATGGTTGACTCCTTGGCCAATACTCGGCGCGTCAAGGCAATCGAAGTCTTGCCGGTGCCTGCCATACCGGCAATCCAGACGATGTGGGGGCCGCCACGGGTGTTGGTAGGCTTGCCGTGTTGTCGAGCAGCTGAGCACGGTTCCTTCCATACAACCGGCATCGGACTGCTGTGCGTCGTACAGTGCACCAGGGACATGGTGCTTAGCCAGGCCTGCGGTAGATCAGTTAGTACATGTTTCTGAACTGAAGACCGATCAGGCACCTTTTCGATGATTTGTACCACCTCTGAGGAAGGATCTTGCTTCGCTAAGTGTGTAATGTTGTAGTTATTGGTGACGATGGAGCCGCCGGGCTCTGATTGACATTGCTGTTGTTATTAACCACCAGCTTCGAGAAATGTGAGAGGATGGCAGCATACTTTGTATGCACTCACGGGCTGACCAATCGCTGTTGCGGTGGCCAGATGTTTGGTGGCAGCTAGCTACTTGTCGTTCGAGGCAGGGTGCAACAGCGGTGAATGATACTGGTTCGCGTTCAGCAGTGACCTGATGATGATGCACCGCGACACCGCGCTGGCCGGTCATACGTGATCGCGGCAGGCCGGAAGTAATGGACCTTCCCAGTGGTTCAATTGAGTTTTCCCTAGCGGTGGGACGAGCGGCTGGCTCGGCGGTGACAATCCTGGGCTGTTGGTCGTTCGGCCCACCTCCTCGCGTTGACTGAAGCGAGCCCCCCCAGAAAAGAATTATTTGCGCATAGATGGCATGTAGCACCGGGGTGAGACGTTCAATGTGTTAATATATGTTAGATTATGAAGGTTTTAGGTGTAGATCCTCCTTACCGGTCGACCTCGAGTTGCATGCCGCAGTGACAGATCCGCCACCAGAACGCCACAGCGTCTTAGCAACAGACACTACCCAGGTCTAGTGGCCGTCTTGGAAGGTCTGTAATCGGCGAAACATGCTCCAAAGCTATCGTTTGGCGTGAAGTGTTTGCAGCAGCATCAATGAGTAGAACTCATCCACAGCCACGGCGTTCTGATGATCAGGCACGGCTCAGTGCAGGATTGGAGACCTGCTGTGATTGGTCTTACGACCAGCACCGCAAGAGCTCATCGAGACGGCAGCGTGTCCAGCCGGACAATATGCTGCGCGGTGACGGGACCGTCAAAGGCCAACGCTCTTGTCGCCTTAGGCGGAAGCCGCATCAATGCCACATCAAACAATCCCTGAGCGAGTCCGTGACAAACAGGCTCGAGTTTACCAAATCCAGAAAGCAGCCTGCGGCAGCGTGCGGTGAACCTACGAGTCAATTATTTAGAAAGGTTTGCGTATACAAACCTGATGTAAAACGGTTGCAAAGGGTCGCATGTGGCTGTTTTGAACCAAAAGCTACAGAGAATACTCCCGTATTTGTGGTTTTATCTGACGGAAGTTGAAGCCTTCAGCGCAAGGCGAGTTCTGCCTACTTGGTAGGCGGTGGATCCCAGGCCAGAATCGTCTCAATCTCGATAGGGGCGGCTGTCAAGCCCTTTGACGATCCTCAGCCTCACGCTGGGTTTGTGGGCAACGTGCAGCAACGCAGAGAAACATTGATAGGTCGTTCTTTACGTCGCGAAAGACTAGTAGGTTGTCATTGTCGACGGTGCGGCAGCCGAACAGACGCCACCGGCCACAGTCCGCGCATTGGACGCAAACCCGGGTGCGCAGCCTCGCCGTGTACATGCACCTGCCAACGCGTTGAACCAATGAGACAATAAGTGCCGAAGATTGTGCAGACGTTCGTGACAGGTTACAGTGGGTGTGTTGAGATACAATGGCGGTTGTGGAAATGTCGGCATGACGACTTCGCCGGGGCTAGATGCCGCGCCGCTGCCACACCTCCCTCTTGCATGAGTCGCGGTCGTCCCCTCCCTCCCCTTCGCTCATCTCGTTGATTTTCTCTCGTTCCGGGAGGACTCACACTCTCTCGGACACTACCCATTATCGGAGGTTCTGTTGACCAGATCGACTGGAAGCCGGACGTGCACAACAAAAAAAGCCAATAGACAACGCGAAAGACGCTGCGCGTCGAGCCAGGCCTCACCATCTGCATCATATCGGCCCGCCTCCTTTTTCTCTTCTTCGTCTCTCTCGCTACTCAACGGCTCAACACCACACGATGGGTCACTTCATTTTGGAACGAGTGGGCCGGGCTTGTTGCGATTACTGCGTCTGTTTGTACGTCTGGCCCCACACCCTCAACACTTTGCACATCGCTAACAATTACCCACGCATGCAGACGGCGTATGGAGCGCCTACTGGGAATATTTTATCGCAAAGTATTCTGGGACTTTGTCGGTGGCACCTTGCGCGCTCCAGGTGGTCTCAGTGCGTGCCACCCTTGTCCTCGACAGCCCAGTTCGCCTTTGCTGACAATTTCGCCTCTCTGTTTTGCAGGCCGTCGGTCTCGATCATCCCTCAGCCAATGTCATCATCAAGATGCCGTGGTCCCAGATCGTTACGTTCGTCGTTGGCATGTGCCTACTGCTCATCGAGCTGCCTGGACCCGGCTGTAAAAAAGCATCAGCTCAAATCGGATGGGTTCCTCGCATAGCCTTGTTAATGGTTCAAGCGGTTTTTCCTGCATATACTATCAGGTACGTTTGTTTTGATTGAGGAGGCACGTTGCTCACTTGCGTGGTAGGGCACGCCGAACGCAGCAATATGGGAGCCTCATCGCGGCGTTTGGCTATCTGATGGCACGCATACGAACGAAGAGAGAACTCAACGCCCACATGAAGGGAGCAGGGGTCGAACGAGAGGTTTAGTCTGCCCGGCAGCGTTCGAACAACCGGGATTCGGATATCACGACACGACACGTTCAATGAACCAACATCAAACTCGCATAACGCGCATGAATCCATTCTTGTGGTCAGGTGGCTCGAGGGAGGAGAATCCCGCAGCAGGCTTCTGCGTTTGCCTCTCTTCCTTGCACTCGACGAACGGACGATGCCACCCATCTTCCGGGTCGGCGCCGTCCTCCTTCGTCTTCCCGCTCCTTCCTTCCATCATTCGAGCTGGTCGTCTTATCAGATGGCTCCTTCCTTGGTGTCTGCCAATTGGGTGTATCCATTGAATTCGACGACGACGGCGCATTGACAAGATCAAATCAAATTCTTGTTGTATTCTTGAGTTTCGCTCCACTGCTCGTCAGTTCCGGTGCATGGCTTGCATGCTGCGACCACGTTTTTCATACCCGTTAGCTGTGCACCATTGCGGGAGTCGTCATCGGACTTAACAGTCATTGTAACTCAGCATCCAGCCGCACCTTCACGCGCTTACGTCGCCGGCCGGAACCTCGCCTGGTCCGCGCTTGCCTTACTGCTTCTTTGTACCAGCGTCCACGCGTCAGATCACTCGTACCTATTGACTGACATCCATTGCATTCGGTCGTCTTGTGTTCGTCCTCCGTCTTCGCCTGCTGCTCGCGATTGATGCGCAAAACGGCAAAGACTCGGACACTCTCCGCTACCTCTGTTCGTTGTGCACCTCCGGCCCGCCTCAGTCCCACTTCATCACCTTCTTCCAGGCGGCTTTGCGGCGAAGAGACGGACATGCTTATTCCTATGAGGGTGTTGACTGCACTGCTCGACGTGTGCGGTGATCTTCGCGATGTGATGTTCAGGACGTTAGTCTACTCTTAGGCTGCACGAAACATCAGACGGAGCAGCTTAAGACGTCAGACTTGCTTGCAAAACCCCCTCCGGCGTGTAAGCGGGCGAGTAGGTTGCTTGCCCGCGCGAGGATGCCTGGGTACACCACGTCGTCGAGTGGAGGTGGAGCACTGAACCTCGGCCTAGAGACGCCGCCACATTCTTAGTGCCTGCGCCACCTCTCAGAAAATCCTCTCTTCCGTTGTCCATGCTTGCAATCTGTTTCTTGTTGACGGTCAACTCGCCGGCGTGTCGGCGCTGCGGCGATGGATGCACTACGGCACGCGTGCCGATCGACGTCTTCCCGTGCGCACAAACTCCTATGCGAACACCTTCCCCTGTCGCACATCCAACCAACCGGCGAGCCCGTCCCGTCTGCTCGCGCTTTTTGTATGTAAAGGCGGGCTGGCAAAGATACGCGTGTTTTCCGTGAGTGCAACTCCCGCCTCCACCTCCCCCTGTCCTTTACCGCTGTACGGGCAGCCAATATGACCAGAGTTCGCCGCTCTTCCACTCCTTATCCGCCTCTTCTTCCTCTCCTCCTCGCCCTTTCCTGCTCTGGCATGTCACGTGGGGCCATTCTCCCGCCGATTGCGGTGACACCAAAGTTGGCTGGCGGCACGGTGGCAAACGACGCACCTCCTGGTCCGTTCTATCAAGACTTCAAAACCCCTTTTCCCGAACTCTTGGTGGGCTGGCTGGTGCTCCGCCCCCAGGACGCAAGCTCATTCTTCCCGCAGTCCCCGCCAGCCCAGCACTAACCTTCACCTGGCGTCGTCGCAGGACCTGCTCCGTACTCCCTCCCTTATGCACCAACGATGGATTTCGCTTTGGACTGTCCACAAACCGCTGGTTCGACGGCATCTCTATCCACCAGGACACTCAACTAGACTGGCTGGCCGTTCTCAGAGTTCGGAGAAGAACTTTACGACGCACAAGGCAAAGTCATGGGTATGCATGTTCATGCTCTGGTGGCGAACCAGCGGCGGCGGAATCTGACGCTGCTTCTGCCGGTAGGGACACGCAAACTCTCACCATCCGCCTCCTTCTCACACTCAAAATGCGACGACGGATATCATTCTCGTGCCGGGCTCGCCATACATGACGTTCATGTATACAACTGCAACGCCTGTCTTCGCCGACCTCGTACGGCGTCACCGCCATCAACAGTGTGCCCGCTCGCCCAGGTAGCCTTCCCCGTGAGTTTCTTTTGACGTGAACTTGAGCTGGCGAGCTTTGATTCTAATGAATTTTTTCAGTCGCCGGTGATGGCAAGTTCAAGCTCACCAGCGACCGCGGCGACTACCTGCTCTACTTTCTCACCCGGCACGATCTCACGCTAAACGCCTTGGCGGATCGCACGTCATTCTTTCTGACAAACAAGTTTACTGGCGTTCTCCGCATGGCAAAGCTTCAGAACGTGGCACACGAGACTACACTAGACACACGTGTCTGCGTATGCCACGGGCGTTGAGACGGACTACGAGTTTGCGGCGGACGGTACCCAGGCGGACTTGCTTTTCAAATGGACGATCGTCGGCGACGCGAGCAGGTAAGTTCATCTCTCACATGGCCGCACCATCGGTTTGTCGTTCACGAGTCTACTTGTGAGCAACGGATGACCAACTCGTCGGTACAGGAAATCCATTGTGGACATGCAATTACTTCCCTATCGCCTCGCTTGGATCTCTTACTGTCAAAGGCTGGATGTATGCGGCGCAAAGGTGCGACCTGGAGGCTCAGATACAAGCTCTCCTCGATAGACTTCAACGCGCCGCGTGACATGGACCAGTCTTGTGTACCAGCGCTGCTTCGTGGGTTGGAGTACGAGGTCGGGGGCACCTAGGAGGCCTGAGATTCCTGTGTGTGAGATGTGTGCCATCCCGAGGCTTGTGAATAATGGAGCTGGCATATCGCAGAATGATTTCTATCACTGGGGTGGCAAGGTGGGCACACGCTCGCACAATCTGCTCTCTATGTGCAAAGCGTTTACCCATTATTACACGGGTTGCCGCCATCGCGCGTCTCGCGTAAGTCCTACGCACCAGTAGCCATCTGACTGCACGCTCACTTCTGGGCAGCCTCGTTGCAGAAGAGTCAAAGCGGCCAGACCTACGCGACGTCGTGCTTGAGGCACTCAAGGACATTCGCCTTGTTCGCTGCACTTCGCTCACTGCTGCTCACGCGAGATCTCACTCTTGTTCATGCGCAGACGGGCGTCTTACCCCAACGTTCAAGCCTCATACGAGACAGGCTGGGGCAGCGTTGTAAACAAGGCCGCTGCAGGAAGCCCGTACATCGACTATGGCAATGGGTGCGATATGCATGGTCCAAGTCAAGTAGCTCTGCTCACCTCTGCCCGCCAGCTATGAATGACCACTTGTTCCACTACGGCTACCTATTGCAAGCCCGGAGCCGTCATCGCTAAGCAGGCCTTCACCATTTGCTCGCGCCGGCTCAGCGCTGATGAACTTGGAAGACTGGATCTTTCCCTGGCTGACAGTAGCCAACGGGGGTCTCCACCACATAGAGTTCCTTCCACTTCTTTTGCACGCGATATCATCAACCGTCCCAAGAATGACCTGTACTTCCCTGTAGTTCGGAACATGGACTGGTTTGCTGGTCACTCTTGGGGTTTGTTCGCACTGGTCTTTTCACCTACTCATCGGACCCTCCTGCAGCCTCTGGCATTCACAACGGCAAACTGGTGCACGCAACCAGGAGGAAACAGCTCGAGGCTGTCTCGGGCTACTACGGGGGCTCTGCTATACGCGATCGTCACCAAGCAAACCGCAGCTCGGAGCAGTTCGCGAGACTGTTGACGCATTGAGCAGGCTGGGTCGAAGACGTACTGGCATCTCTATCCTTCGTAATAGCGGAGCCGACCGCGACGAGCCGTACCCAGAGCCTGGTATCCACCGGCTTGTCTGGTGGTAACATCCAGGATGTTCAGGCGGTATGGGATCTGACTTCCTGCCTCAAACCAAGCTGAACGCGCTTTCGCAGGTGCATGGCTCTTCTGGGGCGACAAGCGGGTCGAGATCGCCGCAATACAGATTCTTCGTGACCCTGTCAATGAGGAACTCTACGATGCGGAGGTGCAGAATATGGTGGATTACGCAAGCGGGGCTGGCTGATGCGACAAGTGGCGACGAGTGGCGATCGGTCATCTTCCTCATTATTCTAATCAAGCCCCCGCAGGAGGCTGCCAAGCTTTCCACGCTCCTCACCAACTGGGGCAGCGGTAATTCTTACTCCAACCAGGTGAGTGAGGATGGTTTGTGAACGTTTCGGTAGTTGAGCCGTCAGCCAGCTTTACTTCCTGGCAAACGTCCCGCAACCTGACTGAGAGAGCCGATCTGTGGAGCTGGTATCGGCAACCAGAAGAGTCTTGTGCGCCTTTTTGCGTATGCATTTACGCAAATGTGACACTCACCGAAGGAAATCCGATGTTGAACGGCCTTATGTAACGTCATTCGGGCCCAGCCAGACCTTAAGATGAACTCGCGCTATGGCTTCTGATGCCGCTCTCTTCGAGATGTCGTTCGTCCTCGGGGTGGCTCGCCCTTTCGTGGTCCACTGGTCTCTATGTCACGAGCAGTCCCGATGCCACCTACAACGTTGTTGCATCGAACAACCTTCCTTCGTTCTGGGAGACGTTCGCCGTCGTCTCTGCCCCACAAAAAGCACCTGACAGTCCGCCCGAATACACATCATCCGCGCGGGGGCGAACGGGCGTTGGATCGTCGCAGCCAACAGGACTTATCAACTCGGTGACTGCTGAGGCAGAGGCCTTCGAGGTTCCGCTTGGTCGCACCGCCTGCCGGAGGGTGCTTTCTTGCTCATCGACAGGGGAAACAGGAAAATATGCGCGGTCTCTTCAAGCCAGAACACCCAGTGCCCAGCGCTTGCATTGACGAGTGGGCGCAGCATCGACCTGGGTTGTGTCCTCGGCGATGACAATGCGACCGCAGCTTCTAGAAGCACGCTACAATACGTGTCAGCCACACCATCCAGCTGTCGATCCCTGTCCGCCGACCGCTCTGCAGCAAGGTATGCGCAGTGATATATCTTCGTACAATTCATCTGACGTCTCTCCTTGCCCAGCACATGGGAGACATTCGGCATCCTACCCAAGTTTGCGCTGACGGTGGTGTCTCTATCATCGCTCCAATGGGTACTTTGTCCAGCTGGCGATGGCAGGCTCGTCAATTCCATCGCCGATCAACTATCATCTTCGACCTTCCGACTCGTTCGACCTAGTAATCCGGTTGGGCGGTATTTCTTACAGGACGCAGACGAAGCTACCTGGTGCGACACTCAGGGCTCGCCCTGTCTGACCGCAAACGCGCGACAGATGCGGCGTGGTACACTCGCCGGCGGATATGATGTGGTCTCATCAGAACAGAGGCATCAGCCGACTGCCTCGTGCGCCAAGGTGACGCCGTGAATCTGTCTCCTGCCAATGGGACATGCGAGCCGTTCCTTGTGTCGGCGGCGCTCACCCTGACGAATTACGATTTCGACACTAGACGCCAATTTTGCATTGTTCGTCACTGGTGCGAACGGTCAGATTAGCAGTCCGGCTGTGGATGGTTCAAAGCGTTATCGGCTCCGCGTACCGCTTTGTCGTCCCTGCTGCACCCGAAAGGTACCTTCGCACTTCAGGCGGCAAGCGGCAAGTTCATCTCGGCAGCTCCGACCCTCACTGCAACCGAGTCATCTCCCGATAACGCGACTTGGTTCCGGTTCTCGTCAGACACTTCGACCAGCGAGGAGTATCGCACGGTGTCTCTACAGAGCGCGACGACTGAACAATTCGTCACCTGCGACCAGCAGGAGGTGACCAGAAAGGTTGCTGCGCTGCGGCCGATTGCGATGGGATGGGGAACAGTTCACCGTCCTTCCGCAGAAGGAGAATCGGGAAGATAGTATGTCCTGGAAGCCTCTGTAAACGACAAGTTCCTCGTCGTCGACGAGGACGGCTTCCTCTGGAATAGGCCACACCTGCCAACGAGGCAACGGGGTTCCGCATCATCGCTCTCAGAACCCAGTGGGCCAGTACTACCTTCGCGACCTGGCCAGCGGCCTTTACGTTTCTTCAACGAACGAGAGACAGGCCTTGTCGCGGATGGCGACGCCAAATCGCTCGCGACCACGGATTCAACTTTGACCTTCTCCTGGACGGTCTGTTTGGGTCTATCCAGGGTGCAAACACGAAGCTGTTTGTGACGGTCGACCCTGAGTGGCTTAGCCCTGCCTCCGCCGCGCGCGCTCGCCATCTGCATGGGAGCAATGGGTCGTCAGTGCTCGCCCCGGCTCACCACTCGCATATACTCTACAGTCGACGAACAACGACCGCTGTAGTTTCAAGACCAAGCGGCCTCTTCAACAACGCAACGGATACCGCGGACGCATCGCTTTTTATCATGGTCCCGTTTTGTAACCAAACTGAGGCTAAACTATGACTGTTTTGTAGATGGGTAGTGTAGGTCTCGTCTTCGATAGAGCCAATGTGAAGACAAGACATGGGGTTCAACGATGTTGTGACGCTGCCATAGGCAGAAAGTGACCGGTCACGTGACACGGCGCCTATTGGCGCGATGCCAGAGCTCACCACCACCCTGCACATCATGACTCCTGGGGTCTGTGCAAAGTGAAGTCGTACCGCGAGACGCCAGGAGAAGTACAATTAGCCAACTAAGTCGCTGTGCATGACGTTGAAGTCCAAAGCAAGCTCCGAGACCGTGCAATTCAAAACCCGCGCCTCGGTCTTGGCACCCCGTCCTTGCACGGGGGTTGCTCGCCGAAAAGGCTTTTATAGGCGGTCGGAGGCGGTGGGCATCCCATCTCTTGTCCCTCTTGAACGCCGTCCATGGAACTTGTATTCACCAAGAACGACCCCTGGAACACCACGCTCGTCGGCCCTGCTGTGTCGGCACGTACACCATCACGACCGCACCTGCCAATGCACCCGCTGCCCGAGAAAGCGCGCAGGTGGTTCCGGGAACAACAGCCCGTGGGTACAGCCATACTCGAACCACTGTCACCCGCAACGGCGCACCTGTCGCCCACATCGATTACCACTGTCGATGTGGCCCTGGGCGAGAGTCATTGCGTCTGAGGCTCGCGTCTGGCGCAAAGGTGTGCACCGACAACGGCGCTACAGAGGCAAACAGGACAAGGCTGCGAAGAGCTTGCGTCAAGCGCGGGCTGGCAGGTACGTTCAGGCTTGCCTCTGGGGACCCTCCGATCGGTTCATCAATAACGCAACAGGAAACGCAAGTTCTGTTGCGACGGCGTCTCCTACACGTGGGATCGGACAGCGAAGCACTTCACGGTGTGTTCCTGGCCACCGTAGTGTCTCTAACGCACCGCTCATTTCTCCAGCTAAAACGCACGGACGCCAATGCTACAAACAAGTCTATGGCGGAGCTTCTCTTTCGCAACTTCCGCGAGACAAAGCTCATCATCTTCGACCGTGGAGCGCCGGCTTCGAATACGGCCGTTACAAGTCCGAGTCCTCCCATTGGAAGGCAACTCAAGCGAGCGCCGCCGATGCCGGGTCACCCAGGAGAAGCTCGACGCGCCATTGTCCTTTTCACTCCTCGTTGTTCTTGCTGAGCGCGAACGTAATGACGAGGCCTGGGGTTATGGGCCCCAGCGGAGAACTTCTGCGTTTAGGCTCGCGCATCGCTGTAACCAATTCTCGTTCAACTGTAATACCCAGGCAAGGAACTCCTAAGTCAATCAAATGATCAAATGCTATGCTGTTGTACCATCGTAAAAAGTCCGATGTTCGATGGAAGTTGTCTGCTTCAATACAGGCAACCCAAGCGGCGCTAAATCGATCAATTAGACCTACAACTGTAGCAGCACCCGTGTTCGCTCTATTGCGATTTGCAAGTTGCGGGCTCAGGATGCATCGAGATGATTAACTGCAGGCATGAGCACGAGGAACCGGGAACGGCGAGCACGCGTAACGCACGTAATCTCTGAAGTTCGACAGAACGTCCTTGAACTGTTACGGTAAAGTTGTCCGATGCATCGCAAGATCTCTTCTTCCGTCGTGCAACCGTCAAAGTACTCTGCCAGCCTGGACAAGAGAATTAGCCAAGCCCGTGCCGGTGTTAGTGGGAAGGCCTACCGGATGAAAAGCTCTGCTAGACGCGGCGATTTGTCTCTTGTCATAGCTTGCAGCCACGAGCGTTGCAGTGCAGTTGCTTTCTTCGGTGCAGGGATGATGCTTCTCGGCTCAAGGTTGTCGTCCTCGTCATGCCAGTCTACATCATCCTCATCGTCTTCAAATTCCATCATACTCGTTGACTCCCGAGGCTCGTCTTCCCACTGGTGTGTTGATGATCTGGTCACTACCCCCATGAGATCTTGATCGCCTCTCGTGTCCCGGCAGCCTCTCTTCTCAGGAAAATGGCAGACGAAGGACCTTTGATCTCTTGTGCCTTGAGACGCTGGAGACGTTTCTCCTTGGCGTTCTTACGTTCTTCGTGAACGAGCGACTTTATGCGTGTCTTCGCACCCGAACGCGAGTGTGCAAGCGGACGACGATCTTGCGGCGGATAAGCCACTTGAGGACGTTTATCAGAGGGGAGTTTGTCGCAGGATGCTGAGCGGCGGCGAATGTCTGGTGAGGTTGCATTGAGATCGCGGAGAGTACGACTGGAAGTGGCGGGATGTCCCGCTCATTGCAACAACGATCCCCTGAACTCGTGCTCAGTCGACATTCGCCTGTTCGCTAGGAAAGGGCTTCAGAACATGTCTCGTAACGGGAGAAGTGACGAACAGAGACATGTTGCCAGCTGACTGTACGTAGGTTACGCGTAAATTTGGTGGGATGGGGTCGATAATGATCGCTTTGCGATGGGGCGACGAGAACCTGAACAAACTCGAACCATACAGGCTCCCGGTCGCAGTCAAGCAAGATTTTGATCTCGTTGAATCTGCCGCCAGAGAACACAGAGGGCGTTTATTACTCGTTTGTAGGAAAGGAATGATACACACGTCAAGTTGGCCGCGCGTGTGGGAACTCGAGCATCCCTCTTACTTTAACCCGAGATTGGAACAACGCCGAGCTACTTCGACCACTACGATTTCCAACTCTCGGTCGT
>JAFKAK010000763.1:0-12611 GCA_019914995.1 Acanthochlamys bracteata
CGCATGCTCATGAAGGTGTAAACGATCGTGACGTTATTCCGGACAGCGCAATGGGTGGATCGTATTGGGACTCTTGGTGTTTGGTGTTGCTTCGTCATGAGGCCTCCCACTGCCGCCCGCTGCTGCACTGCCGCCGGAAGTCGGTGCTGCACCAGCGTTCCTCCACCAGCGAAACAATGACTTCCTTCTCCAAAACCTCCCACCACCTTCTGCGGCGAATTTCGAGGACGTGATTGCAACGGCTGACCACTACACTGGCAATGGAAGGTAATTGATTCATGGAAGCCGACAAGGCTTTGGACGGCTAACATCCGCTTTCAACTCATGTATGTGTTCCCTAGCATGCACAATACAAGCACGGATTGTGGTAGAATTTGGGCTATCCTGGCGTCCGATTGCCTCGCTCGCCCCTCGCTGTCTCGGCTGGGTGTCCCAATATCAATGTCTTGAGCTAACTGTTGGCAGCCGACTCGAAGATACAATCATCTTCCACCTTATCGAGCGCGTCCAATTCCCGCTCAACAAAACCATCTACGTCCCCGGCGGCGTTCAAACTACCCGGCTCCGAGCTCTCCCTCTTCGACTGGATGCTGCGTGAACAAGAACGCCTTCAATCCCTTGTGCGCCGTTACCAATCGCCAGACGAATACCCATTCTTCCCCGACGCGCTCCAGAACCCATCCTGAAAGCCTCTAAACTACCCCAAAATCCTGCACGAAAACGACGTCAACGTCAATAACAAGCTAAAGCAAAGCTACATCGAGCACATCCTGCCAGCAGCCTGCCGGCAATCGGATCAAGGCGACAGAGGAGAAAACCAGGAGAACTACGGATCGGCTGCAACGTGCGACGTGCTGTGCTTGCAGGCTCTCGAGGCGCATACACTTTGGAAAGTTCGTGGCAGAGGCGAAATTCGTGAAGGACCCCAGAGCCTTTGTGAAGCTCATCAAAGCTGGAGATACCAAAGGGCATTGACGAGGCTATCACTGATGCGAAAGTCGAGCAGAAAGGTGCTGAGAGGCTGAAGCTCAAGGCGGAGACATACGGCACAGACCCAGATTCGAGCATTGATAGTGCGCCTGCGAAGGTCAACGCAGACGCCGTCAAAGCGATGTACAAGGACTGGGTCATTCCATTGACCAAGGAGGTGGAGGTGGACTATTTGATGCAGCGACTGAAGGGTACACAGTGGGAGTAAAAAGGCAAAAAAGTTTTTGCAGATCGATCAGCCTCTCTAATGTGTATCACGAAGTAACACATCCTACTGAGGCGCGACGATTCTACTTGGGGTTTGGGTAGAAACACCCATAAAGTCGGAGGGCCAGTCAGTTTTCGAACACAGAGCGAGACCAGCACAAAACTACTCCCAAACCACGAAATGAAAATCTAACAATATCCATGACGATATCGTGCAGATGCAGCTTCCTTTAGCTCGAGGACATACAGCTCAGAGGCATGTTACAGAACATTGGCACCTGCGCGTCGTATAAATCATCCTATAGCCTACCTGTGGTGTGCATCCTAGGGCAACACGCCCGCAACATTCATACCACACATACGCCGAATTGCCCAAGGCACCCACTAAACCTTCGCCAGCAGATGCCACATTCACCCCTCCCATTGTACGAACTCTGCACCGTTGAAACACTCTTCTCGTTCCATCCTGCCCCCCCGACCATGACATCTGAAACTCCGTTTTTTCTCGCCACGTGACCGCGTATTTCATATATCACCAGCGCTAACCCCGACAACACCCACGTCGTCCCTCAACAGATTGCGCGCCTCAAATGAATACCTTACGAGACGGCGACAAATCCCAGCACACGAAATGGATGTATCCGCTGCTGCTTGTCGCTGATGCCGCCCTGTGCGGGCTGATTATTGAATATGTGCCTTGTAAGCCCCATTGCGGAAAGTCGCAGGAACACGTGGTACGTACTAACAACGAAAGATACGGAGATTGACTGGAAAGCCTACATGGAGCAGATCGCGATATATAATAAAGCGCGAAAGACTATACGCTTATCGAGGGCGGTACGGGACCGCTGGTGTATCGGCGCGCATGTCCTGATCTACCGGATACTTTACTGGCTCACCGACCAAGGGCAAAATATACAACTTGCGCAGTATATTTTTGCGCTGGTGTATTGCTTACGTTGACGATTGTGTTGCAATGCTACAGAAACGCAAAGGTAAGTTACAACATCTTTGAGTTTTGTAGTGACGTGCTGTGAAGCGAATGGCTAACTGGGTGGACTAGGTCCCGCCATACGTGTTTCCGCTGCTGATCCTTTCAAAACGATTGCACAGTATCTTCGTGTTGAGGTGCTTCAATGATTGCTTCGCGGTGCTGGGGCTGTTCGCTGCAATTTATTGCTATCAGATCGGCACTGCAGCATTTGGGCAGTTTCTTCTACACGACGGGCTGAATGTGAAGATGAGCCTCTTGCTCCCACTCCCGGCAATGGGGATCATCTTCCTGCAGGCGCTAGGAGTTCACAGAGGCGATCACGCAGGCGATGATAATTATTCAGGTCTCAGTATGTTTCCATCACGTTGCCAGAAGAAACAGAAGGAACTTTGGGACTGATGTATGTGAATAGGTTGCCTATGGCTACCCCTTCCGCAAACGCGCGCCATCCTACTTCGCCAGGGCCATTCCAGAACCAACCCGTCAATTTCCTGTACAGGTGGACTGTAAATTGGCGCTTCGTCCCCGAATCCACCTTCCTCTCAAGCCCTTTGCCATCGGCCTGCTCGCTGCGCACATCGGCCTCCCTGTGCTGGTTCGCCCGCACCATCTGGATCTGCCCTCCAAGCGCTCACCCCGTGAGTTCCTGCGCATGATCCGGGACGAGCCGCGAGATCAGGACCAGATTACTCGGAGAATAACACCAAATTTCATTACGACGGCTATGCTGTCTGCAGTTGCCATCGGCATGCTGTGTGCCAGGTCGCTGCACTACCAGTTCTATGCATATCTTGCGTGGACAACGCCGTTTTTGTTGTGGAAAGCGGATTCCACCCTGTGGTGCAGTATGCGCTGTGGGGTGCGCAAGAATGGGCGTGGAACGTGTATCCCAGCACACCGCTCTCGTCAGCAATAGTGGTGGGCGTGCTCGCGACGACGGTCATCGGCGTGTGGTGGGTACTCGGAACGAATTCGAAGACGTAGAGGGGAACGGCAAGGTCGTGGGCGAGCACCCACACAATGAGTAGTAAATCTACTCTGCTACTCCCTCATCTTCCGAATCCGCCGGAGGCAGTTTTCCACGGTCGACTCCTCATCGTCGCTGACCTCACCATACGACGACCTCTTCGCAAACTCTTTCGGCCTGACAATTGCGTCAGTATCTCTGTACATTCTGTTCCTATATACCCTGCGTTTCCTAGCATATCGTAGACATACCAATACCCCATTTTCCTCCAGGCTTTCTCGTCCCGCACTACGTTCACAATCTCGCCGTCGAGCTTGTTGTCTCTATCCGCTAGTGCCTGTGTGTCGACTACGACGTAGCTACCGCGCTTGATCCATATTGTGGAACGGAACTTGGGTTCGAGTTCAACGAGCACAGAGTTGCTGTTGGGCAGCTCGGCGTTGTAGAGGTTGTTGCCGGCGGCTTTGGTGATGCGGGCGATAACTTGCGTCTCAGAGAGCGCATCAGGCGGGTAAGCGTTTCCTCGACGGTGGCGTGGAGTTGGCGCTTGGGCGAGGCATTGCAGGCGTATTCGTGTTGATCTGTTGATTCAGTGATGAAATGTTTTTGGAGGGGCTGCTGGCGGTGAATTATTGGGGAAGGTGCAGCCGAGGCTCGTTTGGCAATGCTCCCCGCAACTGTGGGGGTCGAAGATGCAAAAAGTACTATTTTCTGCTGTAATCGACACTCTTCTTGGTTGCTGAATCAGGCAGGTTGAAAGAGAAAATGAAGATGGACTCAGGATGCCCGCGCGGCGACTTGTCAGAGCACTCTGTTATTGAATTTCAATATCGATCTCTCCCTTCCCACAGAATCGCAAGTGGTACCCTCTCTTCTCTGACCCTTGGAGTCAACCCTGCTCGTACGCCCCAGCTCCTGTACTCTTACCCACGCTTATCCAGTGTTGCAACTTTGAGCATCATGATGCGCCATTCCAGCGCCGCTCCCACGGTGGCTTTGAATCCTTTAACCAGCGGTCGATGACATGCCCTCTCTTTCACGCTGCCTTCCCTTCCTTCCGTTTCGCCATTCCCGTCCGCCTCCTCAGCCGCGTGCATAGCTTCTGCAAAGCCTATCCACTCCTTCACTCCTCGGATAAACATATCTTGGTTCTCCTCTACTTGCCCGCCGTGCCCAGACGAAGACTTCGTCGAAATCGCCTATTTGTTCCGCGATCCTGACGTCGGCTGTTTCTTGTCGTCTTCGTCATCCGCGCCCTCCATTGTCTGCGTGCATGGCTTTTTGAGGTAGTTTCCGATCTGTTATTTGGAGCACCGCGCCGGTATGTGTAGGCGGGAGGGATAGCGAAGTGCCGTGAAGGTGGCGGCCGCGGAGGTAGGCGTGGGATGTACCCTTCTCATCTGTTTCTGGCTTCCAGTAGCGGTCTGCGTCGTTGACGGGGCCGTTGTGGTTGAGCGCGCGGGCAGAAGTTTTGGTGTGCATTTTGTCGAGGCGGAGGATTGGATCGCGATCATGGTGGGCTTGTGGTGAGATCGTGTAGATGACAGCAGGAGTTGTATTGCACTGGTTCCTACGTCGTATGTAGAACAAGGCGAAGAAGTTGTCTGTTGCAGCGTAATTGATGATGTTCGTTGTCGAGTTCACACGCGTCGCATTCGCGCGTCTACGCGCTTCGGTCGATCCATCCCCTTCTGGGCGGAACCACCCCAAGAGTGGCCGGATAGCAACCTCACCTCACTCTGTCCAAGCAAAGATGTCTGCACTCCGCCAATCTCAGGCATCGCGGAGAAGGTTCATGCAAGCTTCGCTTTCCGTATCACCAGAGGCCCTGAGTCGTCCGAAACGAAACAAGCAATCTGCCGCAATCGGCGCCGGTTTCGGTCCTACTCAAAACTCCGCAAGGTACTGGATCAAATTCTGGAGCCCACGAGACAACACCCAATCTCTCGAATCGTGTACGGCTTGCGTTCTCGTGTGGACGAGGCGTTCCGGCACAAAGCAGGATGCACTTCCTGGCAGAAGCTGACAGCACTGCAGCAGAGCCCCTCACTAAAGAGCTCTCGTCGCCGCGGACCTGTATTAACCACACGTCATGTATACAAGTACATCAACGGTCGAAGTACATGAACAGTACGGGCCCCAAGAGGTCTTCTGCAGCCAGGTCTTCTGCAGCCAGTTCTTCGAATCCGTCCGCCAACATGCTGCTAAAATAATGTGTTAGGCACAATGGTCGTCCAGGCTTGCGACGTCCCCACATGAATCATCAAACGCTCAAAACGGCAAAGTACCTCCAACGAACCTCGTCGATTCTGCACGTCAAACATCTGCCACACGGATCTTACAAGATGGCGCAGAGCCGTCGGATTGAGATTCATCCGCGACGCGCCGGTTCTTCTGTGGTGGCCCTGTCCTGGGTGCCCACACTGGCCGCATATTGTCAGCCTCTGGTACTCTTTGTACCCACGCATTCCTCGAGCGTTCCGCGCGGTTTTGACCTACCTGCAAAATCTTGACCCTGAAGCGCTTAACCGACTTTTCTCACCCCTTTGATACCCTGCGGCTTTGGCTCTGCTGGTTTTCCTCTTCAGGTTCGCGACTGTGTCTACAATGACGATACTGGGCGCTTTAACGACCCCGGCTGCGACGATATGGAATGGCGTAGCTTCTCAAGCTTGGGATCCGCTTGTCTCGCTAAGTAGGAACGGAACGCTTGCTCAATTGCAGGGCATCAGAATAGGAACATTGGCGCTGTACGAGGACGGCGCCGAGAAACCAACGGCTTTCTTCGGAAACGAGTCACCAGAGCACCCGTTTGCGTCGCTCACGGTCCACGACGAGAAATTCTGGGTTCGATTAGCACTTTTCGCGGATATGGTATATCTCAACCTATTTCAGAGATTATGTTGGAGTATTGCGCTAACGGACAGAAGGGTTTCGCAGAAAGCTATATGCTGGGAGAAGTTACATCGCCAGACCTGACAAGATTCTTTGAAGTAAGCAATACGTTCCGCTAAGTTGGTTCTAAGCTCATCTACATAGCTTTTCATCTTGAATCGAAACTACCTGTCGAACGGCTCTACCCTCACCTCCGTTATATCCTCAGGCCTTGCGAGTCTATTGAGAGGGAGCAACAACCTCAAGAACGCCCGCCTAAACATCATGGCCCACTACGATATTTCGAACGATGTTCGCCGCCTTCCTCTCACCAGATATGACCTATTCCAGCCCGATATGGTTTCCGAAGTCGGATCCTGCGCATGCGACCGAGACTTTGGAACACGCGCAGATGCGGAAGCTCGATCGCTTTATAGACAACACGCACATAGAGTCAACAGATCACGTGCTGGAGATCGGTACTGGCTGGGGTAGCTTCGCCATGAGAGCAGTCCAGCGAACCGGCTGTCGCGTCACATCGGTAACTCTCTCGATCGAGCAGAAACAACTAGCAGAGCAACGGATACAACAAGCTGGCATGTCCGACAAAATTACAGTGCTCCTGTGCGACTATCGAAATCTGGAGGTCCCGGCAAATGGCTGTTACGACAAAGTGGTGTCCGTCGAGATGCTGGAGGCAGTCGGCAAAGAGTTTCTAGAAACGTACTTCCGGTGCATAAACAAACTCTTGAAAACAGAAGGCGGCATCGCGTGCTTCCAATGCATCACCATGCCCGAAGCGCGGTACAACACCTACGCGAAATCAGACGACTTCATCCGCCGGTATATCTTCCCCGGCGGGCACCTCCCCACCGTCACACAGCTCATCACCTCGATCACAAACGGGTCCAGCGGCTCACTCGTCGTCGACAATGTGGAAAACATCGGGCCGCACTACGCCAAGAGCGCTACGGTTATGGCGCGAGGCTTTCCCTAGACAACTGGGACGCGAAGATCAAGCCGCAACTTCGCGCGAGAAGCAGGCAGAGGTATGGACGAAGAGGCGCGTGCGTTCCAGAGGAAATGGGAATATTACTTCAGGTACAGTGAGGCGGGTTTCAAGACGAAGACGCTGGGCGATGTCATTATTACGGTGGGACGCGAGGCGCGATGCAAATGATGGAGGATGTGCCGCTGTGAGAGGTATGCCTCGAGGGTGCTTGTTGCCAGTCTTGAGCTAGCCATTACAGTACGGAATGGCTGTGGCTTGCGACAGTAGAGATCACTTGAGAGTATGGAAGCCTTCAGCGCGAGTACGCATTGAACTCACGTGATTACAGAGCAAGTACGGTGCATCCACGGTACGATTTTCCTCTGAACGCTCCAATCTTTCAGGGCCCGAGACGGTGTATACGGCCGTTAAAGCGGTAAGTAACCCCTGGATTCGTAAAATGATGATGATTGGGAAGGAGTGATCGATCATGGGTCGGTATTTGCGTTTTGCCTCCACGTACTATATTCTAGGTCTGGCATGCATCGCACCCACTGCACATCACCACTACATCATCACAGCAAGCAATGCTCGACCTTTCGTTTCGTATACTGTATGATTCAAGTCTCTCTGTTCCTTCGGCTGCTTTCAGTGAAGCTGAGAAGCCACTCAGCATCCTAATCTTCGACCACACCTTATTCCAAGTTCAGAACTCTGCTTCCGCTGCACGATATCAACGGTAGGCTTCCCTCGTAAAGATATCATGGTACTCGATATTGTAAGGCAATCGGTTTCTCTTGACAGTCTTTAGAGTGAACGTGCTATTCTTGATTCCAACCATACGTCTTCCGATTCACCGACTCCCGCGAATGCCATTCATCCAATCTGTAACACCCCCATGTACCGCTCTCTCTGAACATGCCTTTAATCATCGTCACCACGCTTTCCCTACTCTTCTCCTATAGACAGTTTCTAACCACCTGCGATTCCTCGACGGAATAAATGCATCCTCCTTCGACCATCTAGTCTTTGTTCCTGTATGTCACCACACTTCACTCTTCCGTGACCGGCTTGTCCAATGAGCTCTCTGCCTCCCACGACGTTCATGTCTTAGTTCAGAAGTGGATTGATGAGTCCGGTGATGTAGAATGGAGGTGATGTCAGTGATCATGATGTAGATGCCAAAGGCAATGGTTCGCGAACCCATCAGTATGGCACATATGGTTCTATTTCTGATCTGCATATACGATTGATATGTGTTGGTGCCTATTCCCAGCCTACACAGGGCTACACCACAAGACTCGATGTTCAAGAGAACGTAAAGCTAACCATTTCCCCTAGCTTTTGCTGGTGTACGAAGATTGACTTCTACGATTGTACGAGTAGGGTTCAAGACTCTGCCACACTAAGGCAGGAGGTAAGGCCTATGCAGATGTAATGAGCGGACATACGCGTGCAAAGAGTCATTTAACACTCCTACTCGGAGCCGCCGCGCTCTGCGGCCTTGCCTCTGGTCGCCTCGTCGAAACTCCGACCCCGCCGACTTCCAGCCCCAACGCTGTTCCTAACCAGGAATCCGTGGGTGCCGCGTTTCACGTTCACGTCCCTACCCTTCACTTGTGCATCGGCCACCAAAACCAAAGATTGGCGTTTAATTGTAGAAACAGAAGGCTGGGGACAAATTAATAAACGGTCCTTGCCCTCACTGTTTCAATTCGGCATCCCAATCCTTTCCGACGTCGATCCCCATTGCAATACGTGGATCGCACGTGCGCAGCGGCCAGCGGGCAGGATTCAGATGGCTGACGTCTGGGTCCAGGTTGTTAAATCGAGGCGCGCCACAGCCGTTTTATCCAAAGAGGTGTTGTTACTTAGTTTACAGTGCGAGACATGTGCCGGTGCGCTGGGTAGCCTAATGGACGGTAAGGGCAGGGCTGTGCTTTGAGGTTATTTAGACGGTGAGTTACGACGGTGGGAAGGTGGTGAAGACGTGTGCACTGGGGAGGTTTGGTAGAAAGGCTAGGATGCTGGTGTTGGAAGTGTAGGGTGAGCGAGGCTTTGATGTTGGCAGTGGGGGCCAAATGCGATGATGGGTTAGGTGTGCTACGAATATGACCGGCAGTCGGTCTTGCAAAGTGTTGTATGGCCTACTCTACGGGCCGACCATGCAACGGTTGCCAGAGGCCAGGATGTTGCAAGACGGCTGTGCGTTTGTATGCCAAATTGTGTATTGAATCGGTGTACACGTACATTGGCTGATACTCCGTCCATACACCCGCTAGGTTCACAGCTAGTCGCAAATATACCATGAATTAGAGTTTAACGTAGACTCAAGGTCGATCACAATGGGAAGCTTCACAGCTTCGGTGACTCACTGTCCTGTTGAGCGTTGTCAGGGAAGGCGACGAAGCTTTCTTCGCCGTTGAATTTCCTAGACATGCCGGGTTAGCGACACTTTACACGCCCGGATGAGCCAAGAGCAGCTGGAGACTGTTGAGTAGACTCGGGATCACAACCCAAGCTCCAGGTCACCAGGGTGGGTGCCAGCGGCCCCGCCTCTGCAGTCGAGCCCGGCCAGCGTCCCTAGTCGTACCCGCCTTGTCGCCCCCGCAGTGGAAAAGTACGTTTCATGGCAGCGATGAAACAAATGCATAAGACTTACCATCCTCTTTCTGCGCCGCCTGAAAGATGGCTGGTCTCTGAGTTGATCACACACAGTCCCAGTTGCCGGCCACATCCTGCCCAGGTTGGACGGTTCTCCGCACATACTTTTGATAAGGACGCAGTATATAGCACTGGAAGTCATCCTCATTGAGATCAACCGGTATTTTACCTGTTAAAGCGCGACCGGCGGCAATCTGCGAAATTGAATATGGAGATTGTGGCGGATTCTGACGTTGAAATAGCTAACAGGTACGGGTCATAAGCGGGGTTGTCGGGCCAACTCCGCTGTGCATATAGTAACTGTGAACGGGTTGGGTCGTACCATGGTGGCTGCATGCGTACAGATTAGTACTGTCTTGGGCTGCTCAGGATCGTTGTCGAGGTCAGTGACAATTTTCGTCAGAGCTTTCGTGACGCGCTCATGAAGCTCCTCAAGCCACTCCCCGTTAGCGTTCGGGATGTGTACAGAGACGTAATCTTGATCCAAATCTTGGAAGTGACGATTCAAGATTTCAAGATCAGGAGGAGTCGGGTGTTCGAAATCCGCGCGGCCAAAGAACTCGCTGTTTACCATTAGCTCCCTCACCTGATAAGGTCGATGGAATCAGTAGAGCGACAGAAATGTGCATGCCAGGAGATCACAGTCACCTACCCAATGCCTCTGTCTATCCTAATTTTGCGCCCCCTCTGCCTCTCTGAACAACTTCTCCGTTGTCGGCTTCAGCGTCTGGCACCGATAGAAAGGACTGGAATAAATCCTGTCAATCGGTGGATCGATATGGCAGAGAAGTTCGGCAAGTTCCGTGGCCTGTTCTACACCATGAGCCGCAAGCGCTGGGTCAGTTGAATTCCAGTCGGCGTCCGTGTGCTTGCTCTGTAAACGCCTGTCTGAGGATTCATCCCAGTTCGAGCGGAACTGTGATGTGCGGTTAGTCGATGATTAGTTTTCGGTGTTGATGCCGTGATGTGTTACGGTGTTTGAGGATAGGATGTGCGGGACTGGCCAGTGGGCGCTTGGAGGGGCTGTGGTGGGCCAAGGCGGCGCAGCAACTGGGACTTACCGCGTGCCGGACGATGTAGATGGTTTCTAGCATGTTGCAGTGACGCGGGAGTTTGTGTGCCTTGTTTTAAGTCGGTGGCGTGTCTGGTTCTCCAGGTGCACTTTGATGAACCAGATGCCGTAAAATACATGCTAGCTGCGGCTTAATCGATTAGGTAAGGTTTACGGAATGCACATGTGTTTCGACTCGGGCGATTGCCTGATGAAGATGTCAAAAATGCACGTAATACGAAGATTCAAATGCAATTTTGTATTGATTAGCGAAAGGTAGCACACGGTTCACAGTTCTGCATTGAATAGGTGACAAGTTCGAACGGTTTGCGATGAGGAGATTCCATCGCAGCAAGGCGCAAACGCACGTTTACCATGCGCGGCGGGCCGTAATGTCAGTTGTGCCAAAGGGGCCTCGACGATCAGAAGATCTTCTGAAGAGGGAGGAGATGGCCAGCGTACACTTGACCGAATTCTGAGATAGTTTCCTGTCCCCGTACAGCGCGGGAAGAGTCACCCCTAGTCACGCCCCACGGGCCCGCGCGGATATTACTTACACGCGATTCTTGACAAGCATTTGACAAGACCCTAGGACAACGTTACCGGCCCGGTGGTGAATTCAGGGATCCTCAATCGAACGATCTCAATTCGAGCCAGGTACTGGTGCCACCTGGGCATAGATAGCTGGCCAAGGCTTCAAGCAGGGTGTCCCAGGTTGGTGGAATTCGACTTGCTTATTCACTGACTCTTTACATGCGTGTATTGAACACGGACCCAAGAACACGTTTAGCGCTTTTGATTTGTTTCGACCCTACGGCATCTCTTGAGTTTAGTCGGCGAGCACATTGGCGCCGTTGTAACACCTGTCCTGCGGACAAAACAATTCGGCTGCAGAAGATACACAACAAGGTCCTGAGTAACTGGGCGTGCTACAAAAGTTCCGATTACTTGCAGTAAAGCGCACGCGCGCACACAGTCATTCGGCGTCCGTATTTTGAAACTGGGACACCTAGGGATAACTTACCCAAAGGGGCAGGCTCAGGATGCGAAATCGCGCGCTGACAGGCCTGCGAATCCTTCAAACAATGCGGGGTTGGCTTGAATGGTTCCTCTTGCGAATTGGTTGCTCATCTTTCAAAAGAGTACCGATTGCTGGGTTCATGTCACCCCTACATTGTATCGGCAGCATCAGTGCATGTACGAGCTGGGACAGTGCCTGACTCTTAAGACCCGCCTGGTGCACAAAGTGTTGATTCCGGCGGAACCTTGTCGACGAAGGATGTTTGCGAATTCTGGAAGGAGTGCAGCTGCACAACCGTGTGCCAGGCACGTATCCAGGAATTGGAAACACGGGACGATCCAGTGCAATAAGTACTCCAAGTTTTGTAAGAGTCCGAGCCTCAGGTATCCTGAGCACCACTTTCGACTGTACCAGATGGAACACACTCTTTGTCTTTGACGAGGATTACAACATGGCTCGTTCCTATTGAGAAAATATTCTATCACCAGTCAAGTCCGAGCGAAATGTAATACACGGCTGAGGCCTTGACTATAAAGCAACCATTCCGCACTACTCCGTGCATGCTCGCTAAGTAGTCCGATGCCATGGGACGGCCTACAAACCGGCTATACAACGGTAAAGGCCGTCGGTTCGAGGTCCTGGGTTATTTTTACCAAGGTAGACCAGAAGCAGTTGGACGCCGCAAGTCCATCCACAGCACTTGCTTTGCGGGTTGGTATCCACGGAAACCGCAGGAGTTAGCAACCTCCGACGAGTACTGACGCATTTCCCGTCTCGCTTCATGGACAGGTCGTAGCATAGTACGATCCTCGTCGCGGGTGATGTAAGAGATGGAGGACTGTGGCGGTAGGG
>JAFKAK010000764.1:0-12742 GCA_019914995.1 Acanthochlamys bracteata
GAAATGGGTTCGAGCGCTGGTGCTGCAACACTCGCAACGCCACCGGTCGCGGCCATGATGGACTCGATGAAGAGGTCGCGGAAGCGAATGGAGGGATGATGAGCGGCGAGGAGTCGCCCCACTGTATGATGTTTGTGAAGGCGCCAGCTGCTTGTAGGAAAACGAACGTACTGGCGACAGACAGACGACCGTCCCTCCTGTCTTGAGCGACTCGTAAGCCGACATCACGACGCGACCCGCGAGGCTCTGCAAGATGAAGTGAGTCAGCATTAGAAGAATTCTGTTCAGTCGTAAGTGCGTCTGTATCGACAATATTGTCGATCATGACGCATGTGGGAACGCACCTCCGCGGCCTGGCGCGCGAGCACGAGCTCGACTTTGCTGTTTCGTTCGTCACAGCATCTGGCTGCAGAGGTAAGAGCTGATACTTTATCTGAGGATGGCATTGTGGATATCATGAAGACAGGTGCGGAACCATGAGCGAATTCTTCTTATGCTTTGGCCAACACTGCGTCATCCATATGTGTCGAGCTCTCCACCACGGTGGAGGTCTTCGGTCCAGTCTGTCACCTGGCAAGCGCTGCGGGGCAGGCTTTTCACGCCACAAATAAACAATCGAGTTCTAGGCCTGCGCGACTTGGCGCAAGCGACGAAGTCCCATAAATTTATCACCGGGCGAACAACAGCGCGGCCCGGTGTTGATGCTTGCGGTTGCCCGGCACACAAGAATTTCCGGTTGCAATTCAGCCAACAGAGCGCCGGCCCGCCACCGATTCGCAGGATAGATACGCAGATGGATTGCACGCGGGGCTTGGTCGGAGGCACTGGTAAGACCGAAATGGGGGCGAAGTCGGCTGCTATTAGCGGGGATGACAGCGCCAGCGTGGCGTGGAGCGTGGTGGCGATGGCGACGACGAACGCGCGTGAAAAGCGTGTCATTTAGATCGGAAGGCGATGGCGGGTACAAGTGCGAGGATTGACGACGATTGGGGTGCGGAAGGGTGCGAGCAGGGTTGGCGTTTACCGTTTTGATCGGCCATTCGGCAACTGCCACGCCCTCCGCGATGCCGATCTCATGGTCCACAGGCACTATGCGCGTGTTTGGCACGCGCTGGAAGCGATGAACACAAGAGTTATCTTGCGGGAATTATGGTGAAACGGGTCTGGGATATGGGATTGAATGCAGTTGCACGGGCGGAAGCAAAGCGGGACACGGTTGCAGGTTGCCCTTTGCTCTCTTTCTTTGACCACCCGCCACCTGTCTTTGTACCCACCGACGCGCACATGGACAACTACCAGAAGATCGAGAAGGTCGGCGAGGTCAGTATGTTTGCAGAGCTCATGGGAGGTCTCAAAGCTGACGAACGTGGGCTCGGTGTGGCGGGGTCTCAGGCACGTACGGGTGTGGTCTACAAGGCAAAGGACGCACGCACAGGCGTGGTCGCGCTGAAAAAGATCCGACTTGAATCAGAGGACGAGGGCGTGCCGTCGACCGCCATCCGAGAGATCAGCCTGCTCAAGGAGCTCAAAGACGAGAACATCGTCCAAAGCTCGGGCCCAGTCCCAGCGCGCGCGTCATCTTGCTGACCCTGCGCGCACACACAGACCTCGATATTGTGCACCAGGAACAGAAGTTGTACCTCGTAATGGAGTTCCCGACATGGACTTGAAGAAGTTCGCGGACGTGCGCAATAACAAGAAAGGATCCGCTTTCGCTCGAGCTCACAAAGGTGCGTGCGCGTTACCTTCACCTCACTTTGCACTTCCACCCCGACTCAATAATGGCCTTAAATTATAGAAATTCTCGTACCAGCTCAACTTGGGCATTATGTATTGCCACATGCACATCGTATCCTGCACCGCGACTTGAAGCCACAGAACTTGCTCATCACCAGCGCTCTTGACCTCAAGCTCGCCGATTTTGGACTCGCACGCGCATTCGGCATTCCACTTCGCACATACACTCACGAGGGGCGTGTTTCTAATCCCCAGGCGGTCCGATCGTATCGTACTGACGCTGGTGGGGATAACAGGTGGTGACGCTGTGGTACCGTGCGCCAGAGGTGTTGTTGTGGTCTCGCACTATTCGACTGCGATCGACATGTGGTCGGTGGAACTATCATTGCAGAGATGGTCATGCGCGGGATGCCGTTGTTTCCGGGTGACTCGGAGATTGACCAAATCTTCAAGATCTTCCAGTGCGTTCAAAACCGTCTGGGTGCTGCTCCCACAGATCGTCGCGTGCTCACCGCGTGTCGTACACAGGCATTTGGCACACCGACAGAACAGACATGGCCAGGAGTGTCGACACTGCCGGATTTCGTCAACGTTCCTGCAGTGGTCGCCCAAGGCGGACCTGGACAAGATGTTGCCGGGACTGGACCTGTCTGGGCATTGAGCTCATCCGCGTATGAACTTTCTCTCCGTCCTGAATCTCCACGCGCTGACTTATTGATGTGCAGTCAATGCTCATTTGACACGTCCAAGCGTATATCCGGTGAGTTTTGTGTACAACCATGGACTCGGCGTCGGCTGACCGTCCGACCTATAGCCAAGCGCGCTCTGCAACACCCATACTTTGAGGGTTCTCTCACCGAAACAAAAGCGTTGATTTGCCTTGTCCGTTGCCACGTTGGTGCTCGTGACCGTATACCCGCTCTCAGTTCTGCTCTGCATCGTTCATATCCATTACCTTGCCCTACATCCCTCACCCTATGTGTGTGTGTGCTGCGTCAGTATCTGTCCTCCTTGCTCATTGTAATCTTATCTTGCGGGCGTGCCCAGCTGTTCGTTTGAAGCCAACGCAGTGAAGGAGAGGGATGGGAACCAAGCCCTTTCGCATTTGGACATGGTTGGCAATGAAGCATATTTACAATGACATTGCTACCGCATCGCGGTGGGATGGCGGTCGTTAGCCCAGAATTGAGCCGGCTCTCATCTTGCCCTTATTCCTCCTCCTCCTCCACTACCTCCCTGTCGCCGCCGTCCTCGTCGACCCACACTTTTCTGCACTGCTACCTTCATTTTTAGCGTGTAGACCCAGTCCTCTAGTTGCCCACGATGATGCGCACTCCTTGCTCGCCTGCCTTCAGCTGCTGCCTCGGGCACCTTGACGTGCCTTCCATTGTGGTCACCTTGACGAACCCACCTGAAACACGCCGCGATTCTTTATGCACCGCGCACCCGGCTGCTGTGGACAATAACTGCCACAGGTCCCACGGAGGTGTCAGCCCGGCAGCAGCAGCAGCAACAGCAGCAGCAGCATCAGCAACGCCCCAGCCCACGACTCAAGTCGACCCACTCATCAAGTTTGAACGACCTCCTCGCCTCGGCCCGCCGCCATCGGCCCCAGCCCATCCCGCCGCCAGAGCCGGTCGACATCCGGTCACTGTTGTTCAGGGAGGCGCCCACATCATCAGCACACCGAACAGCGGCCCAACAATGAAATTACCACCGGCATCCTGCCCTCGCCGACCATGCGCTCGGTCTTTGATACGCTCAAGGGCCTTGAAAAGTACTGCGAGAGCCTCGTTGGTCAGTGCCAGGGCTCGTCCAACGGACCACCTCGTTGCACCAGCAGCACCTAAGCCCTGTAGCTTCTACCGGCGCATTCAAAAAGTCTCACCGGCGCGTGCACACTCGGTCGATATCTCATGAACCGTGCCCGCCCTCTGGTGGTCGCCCTGGTGTCGCTACTACATTGACCCAGCGTCGCAAGCGCAGCATCTCAAACGCAGACAAATCTTTATCGGCACCAAAGGCTATTGCCACTCTCGCCCGCAGTGAGCGCTCAATGGCTTTCTCAAGGCGTCTTGCCACGGCCAGTCGCGCACCACTTGCGCCGTCCTGCCAGACTTGATCGAGGATGTCCATCGACGGCTCCAGTTGCACGCACCCGCGTTCACACCCACACCATCCCAACACGCGGTCTTCCAAAGTCGCGCTCGATGTCAGTAGACGAGCGGCTCGCGAACTTGCTGCGTCCGCAGCCGACTGTGCTGAGCAACCGCAGTGGCCGCGCAGACCTTGCATCGCTCTATGGCACAGTTGCTGCTACAGGACCTACTCATCATGCCAATAATGCCAACCCAGGCATGCTGCCCGAGGGTCTGATTTATGCCCCGCCGCAACCCTCGCCGTCGGGCAGGTATGCGTCTCTCAGCAAGAACGCCGCGTCGCTCGGCCAAAAAGGTTCGCCGCTACATCACCGTCTGAAATGTCGCCATCTGCAAACTTGTCACACGCGAAGCCACCCTCAATCGGTGTTTCAGCCGCCCTTCTTTGTTGTTTAGAGAAGAAGTAACAGAACGTCTGGCCCCCTGCTCACCCTTGGTTTGTGTCTAGCTGTCCGTGTCTGCCTGCACCTCCCACTCTTCCATCCTGACCTTCTCTTCTCGGCTCGACCCGACCTCCCCCCGGGTCACCGCGCGCTCGCTGACAAGCTACTCTCCCTCGCCCTGTCACTCGCTCACCCTCATGTCCACCTCTGTACCATCATCGCCACGCCAAAGTACACCCTTTATTCTCGTCCTCCTGTCTCCCTGTACCAGCCCACCATTCCGCGCGTTGCTCTATATCCACGTGCCTTTCACTCACTCACTCCTCCGTCGCTTGCTTTTTAAAAGCGCGCCTCTAGAGCAAACCAATGCGTCGTCGTAGTCTGCGTTTGCTGTGTCGTGGTTTAGATCATCTCCCTCTCTCTCTCTCTTTCGCACCGTCGCCCACTTGCCCCGGATACCCTACAGCCCAGTTCTGTGGCGCAGGGTGTGTACGCGCACCGTTACCGCATCTTAATAAACAGGAACAGTGGACTAGACTTGGTGGTGCGAGCAAAGTTGATTCGAGTGGGCGACCCCAGTCCAGATCTCTGTGCCTTGACAGAAGCCCTGAGTGCAGAATGATTTCGGAGGCTGGGCATATGCGCGTGGACTTACACGTATGAGCTGGCCTGCTGAGCTCATGGAGCTTGTCGTTCGTGGACCTGCATCGGTGGCATCTCCCGCCGCCGTCCCCGTGTGTGGGGTCTCTATGTGGGATCTAAACGAGGATTTGAACGACGTGAGCCCACAGTAGATGCGCGTGACACCGCGTCGTGTGCAGTGCAACTGCATCGTAGCACCGCTCTGGCACGCAGAGCCTAGAGCCTCGTCGGTCATGAGCAATTCCAGCCTTGTGCTATACTTGTCCAGTGAGACCGGTCATGTTTCTATAATCCTGGCTTATCAGGCCCTATTCATTGGCACTCGCTCTCAGCGAGATGTACTGTGCTTGCATATATATCTGACGAGTAAGACCATAGTGATTGTCTTTTTTTGGCTCTCAAGCGAGCAAAGGTGTGTGCGAAACTGAAGCTCAAATCTTCGAATCTGCAGATCTGTAGTTAGTCAAGAGGCAGCTTCTGTTGAGACAATTTAGTCTCCGCCTGCTTACCTTAGCCTCCTCGCGGCACGCACACTTTATTCCGCACCCACTGGCATTTCTAGGGAATCACAAGATACTTAAGCACTCTTGGTAGCGTAATGTCAACTTCACCTCCAGGAACACAAAATTCGTCCAATCCGCAGGGCAGCAAAGTCGCGAATCCCACCGCCGTAAATTCAGATGACGGGATTGCGAGCGAAAGTGAGCGAGCTCTTCAAATTTGCTTGAATTAGTTAATCTTGTCTCAGATGACGATTCAGCCGAGGACCAGCTGGTAGGCAAGATGTTGCACAACATGACAAGTGGGTCCCAGGGCAAGGCAAGTGAAGCAGAGTGCAACAAGCGAGCTGAAAGAGCAGAACAAGTGGCCCTAATTTGATTCAAGCTGGCAACAACCATGTCACCATTGAGCTCGACGCCACGAGCGGCCTGTGGACATCCAACTGCGTCGCAGTCACAGTTGCACTCGCGGCGTCACCGCTGCGACGCAGGGAGCCATTACTTGCGAGAAACAGGTCAATAAGATGCCTTACCATGTGGTTATCGTTTTGTGGCACCGGAAGTGCAATGCTGATGTCGAACCCAGCATGCTCAAACTGTGCTCAGCTGCTTTGGCACACCGTCCTTCTTGCACTCATTCCATGTTAACGACAACGCTCGCTTTCTGCCACAGTCAACGGAGAATGCACAACTATGGGCGCATTTTCCTAACGCCGCGGGTAACTAGCGGGATGCCTGAATCAGATCAACAACTACTGTAGTCACGACTGGCTGCACCGATATCGGTACCCGCTCGAACGCTGCTAGTCGGCATGGGATCTTGAAGGGCCCTCGTGGACCGCCAGCTCGGTAATCCAGACGTTCCAGTCGTCCTATTCCGTTGTTCATTTTGATTAGGTTGGCTTGGACTACAATGCGATCGTCTTCACCGCGATATCAGCATCGGCAATCTCCTGCTCCTGGAAGGAGCCAGTTGAACGACCTCAGTTTCGTTCAGAACTACCTGGTCGGTTTAAGAATGCGGAAAAAAGGATTGGTCAAATTGGTCACGACGCATGCGACCGTCGGCGAGCAGCTTCTAAAGACGTTGACGGACCTGGGTGTCAAAGGGTCATGCACCGCAATCGTCATAGATACGACCTTGTCGCAGAGCTTAGACAACAAGCAACGAGATCATAGCTTCTTCGGTATGTACCGGCTCGATTCGATGTAGAAAGACGCTGACCAAGCCTTTCCAGGAACGCCAGAATTTATGTCGACCACAATGCTGTTGGACTGACCGTCGGGAAGCCATACCACCTGGCGTACTCGATGACATCGCATCTTTCATCAACGTCGCGTTCTGGGCCATCTTGTTCTACATTCCCCGGAAAGAGCGAGAACGAGGAGCTATTGCGCGAGAAGATACGTTCGTCGTCGCATGACGTTCGTGTGACGGGCGCAGAACCAGATCACCGAGCTCCGCGACTGAGAAGAAAGTATCCGATACGTCGAGTGATGAAGATGAGGAGGAGGAGGGGAGGAGGAATTTTCAAGCTCCTGGAGGTCTTTCGCCCACTATTACGGGGGGGCTGGCAGGAGGGTTTGGCAAGTACCATTCGCCAAATTTCCCACCAGACCACCACCACATTTGCGGCATAACCTGAAGGAGCAGGTTCTGGCCGTAACTTGTCAATGATCTTGCTGAACTTCTGCTGAAGCATCGCGAGAACCTGATAAAGGTTGAAAGATAACCTGGGATAGCACTGCCCGCATCGCTCACGCACCTTGTCAGTGCCTATAGCTCAGCTCATGCACCAGGTGAATGTATGTCTGGGCCCTTGTTCTTCTGTGAATAGTACAGAGTTTGAGTTGACTGTGATGAGTAGAGCTCCTAAAGGCTTTAAGGGTCAATCAATTAGGTCGGAGCTGGAATGCTGGCTTCCACAGTTCTACTGGCGACATGTCCACAAGAACACAGTCTATCGAAGAGACGGATTATGCCATTTCTGCAGGGGCGCGACCGGACTGGGTCTCATCTGGACTGAAGTTTCAGAGATGCAGGCTTGGGGTGGATGCCAGAACTAACGGAGTTGTTTGTACTTATGCGTTGGGTGGAGCTTGCTGCGGTGGCGAACTGTTGATATGTCGTGTTTTGCGCTTGGTTTGAGACGGCAGCACTGTAGGTGTGTTGAGCGCGAAGTCACATCGAGCTAAGCGTCAGGCAGTGGATTGATACAATAATATCTGAAAACTTCATTCGACTGTTCGGTGCACACCGCCTGAGATATAAACTGCGCTGTTTCTTCACCGCAGCCGGTGTAACCCAGCGGCCAGCGCCTTCTCGATGACGACGCGCAAACTCCCGTCTGGGCCGAGAGTCTCCTTCAGTGTCCGTCCACGAAACTTGCACTTGCGCTTAAATGGCACGAGCGTGTCCGCTCCACCGCTGAGCACTAGGACCTTCTTGCCATAGAATGGGCTTGTAGGCAGACGAGAACTCGATCGCTGCAGGGTCCCGTGCGGCTACCAGTTGCCGCAGTGACAGCGGGTACCGCGGCGGGCGACAGCGTGCTGCCGGATCCGAATACCTTCTCAATCCTTCCGGACATAAGCGTTGTAGTCGGCTGCCAATGATGGGGCACGCTGAAAGCAAGACGAGGTTCTAGGAGACCTTCAGCCATCATGGCTTGACGGGAACGACATACGTACCGTCCCGCAGCAGGATCCACGCCGAGTGTCCTCCAAGACTTACACCTACAACTCCCATTGCACTACCTGCTTTTCATCCATTGGAAAAAGGTACGACGGGAGGGGAAGTCGATGAGGAACGACACGTCCTCGTAGTGCCAGCTATCGCGCTGATGATTAGCGCGGCTGACTACGACCATCTAGGAAGAGAGCGCACTCTGAATTGCGTACATGTCAATGCTGTGACGAATTTATTTAGTCGATATAGCCATGCTGGTAGTCAATACACTCACGCATGGCGAATGTTGTCTTCGTCGCATCTTTGTCCCATGCCTCATTTGAAAGCGGGTCGAGCTTCCTCCATCCGTGATTACGCTGCTCTCATATGAAAACAAGAAAGGTGCGGAGGTGACGTATGATCCTGCGTAGATGACAACCGTGTCAGTTGGTGCTGCACTAATCACATCGATCCGCACCGATACGCACGAAGGAGACGATCAGCAGCTTCTGGATGATGTTCTCGCCTGATTTCCTCCTCTCGCGAATAGCTGCAAAGCAGCCATTGACTAGAGGCATGATTTCTTTCCCTCACAGTGAGAGACGGCCATGAAGAGCAAAGATCACTGCTACAGGAAGCGTCGAGTTCGACTCTTTGGGATCGCTGTAGACGCGACTGGGATCCCGCCAACCACTAAGGTCTTCCTGTCTAACGACGGGTCTAAGCTGGATTCAGACATCGGTGTGGCAAGCGTCCAAGACAGGCGTGCCGAGATCGGCAACCCCTTGTGACAGACGGCTCTCCGCCTCCTCCCGCAACCTCAATTCCGGAGAAGATTACCTCCGGTCCGAAGGATGTGCCCGACGTATCTTACACTTGCCGAATCACCTTTGCCGTGCGGCGGCTCTTCATTCAGCACGAGGAACGAGCGTGATCCCCTGAACCCTTTGAACGCGGCCTCTCTTGTCCTCTCATTCCCACCTTCATGGCTGCTGTACCTCCTGAGAAGGACGCCGCTGCTCCGGCTGTGCTCCCACAGGAATCTTCTGCTGGCATCGAGAATTTTGAGTGGGGACGACGGGACAAAGCTTGCCAATGGCCTTGAGGACCCAGACCGCCTTTCTCCCTGCGAAACAAGTCATCATTGTCTTCCTTGGTCTTTCCGTCGCGGTGGCTTGCTCGTTCTTGGAGCAGACAATGTGCTTCCCTCTGCTGAGGGCGAACCTCAAACTTTCTAGGCGCTAACCAGGTCGTACGGTCCACAGTATCGCGACGGCTCTTTCACGCATTGCTTCGGATCTCAAGTCTGGCGAGAGCAGCTGGGTCGCAACAGCATACCTCTTACGAGTCTTGCGTTCACGCCGATTTACGCACGATGGGTGACGTTTTTGGTACGTCCTGGCGGCGATTGCGGCCAATAACAACGTTTGACCTGATTGCAGGACGAAAGTTTCTTATTGCTGTTAGCCATCTTTTTGGGTCGCGTCGTTGGCATGTGCGGTATCGCAGACAATGATTCAGGTTAGTTTCAACTCTGTGCAGGGCAAGGAACTGTTGAGTTAATGTGCTGCCACTCTATAGCTCATCATCTTTCGTGCATTCCAAGGTGTCGGTGGTGGTGGCTTGATCACCATGTGGGTGGAAATTCGTTGGGCCTAGCATGACGCTTGTACTGAGCTCGTTGCAGGGTTCTCATTATCGTCTCCGACATCGTCTCTCTCAAGACCGCGGCAAGTACATGGGAATCACCGAGGCGGTCGTTGCACTTTCCAACGGGAATTGGTCCCCTGCTCGGTATGTGGTGCCGGTCCGAAGCAACCCTCATGCCTCGGCTGACCCATGCATGCCAACATCTTTCCGCAGGGGTTTTCTCACAGTATACTACATGGTACGCTCCCACACGTAAGCGACCTCCTGATTCGCTTATCCCAAACACCTCTCCCTGTCTGCGGTCATGTCAGGCGCTTTGCATTCTGGATCAACCTTCCATTCGCTGGTGCCGCGATTGCCGTGGCGTACTGGCTTTTGCCGCTCAAAGGTGTCACGGAAACTTACGGGAGAAGTTCTTCAAGATCGACTACCTCGGTTCCGGGCTCACAATCGTCGGCTCAGTGTTGGTTCTAGTGAGCAACGGTCAACATGCGTTCCTTTCTCAGCACTCAATGGTCTTTTTACATTCCGTATCAACAGTTAGGTCTTAACTGGTGAGTTGTTTGCCCAGGCATTGTGGCCTATCTGATGCCGAGGATAGGGGTGGCGTGTCGTATCCCTGGGCTTCGTTCAAGTACTCGCGCCACTATTGGGCGGCATTTGCATTTTCGCTGTCTTTCTGGCCTGGGAAGCCAAGGGAGCTCGTTTGCCCATTGTCCCAGGTGAGCCTGTGAAAAACTGCTTGTCCCATGTCCAACATGCTGTTTCTATCTTATTCGCAAGTCGTGCTGAGCCTCCTACTGTCCTGTTCATTCATGCGCGTCAGAAGCACGGTGCTAACGCATATTGTCACTGTCTCAGTCCATATCTTCCGCTACAAGACTGTGGTGGGGTATTTTGCACCATTTCCAGTTCAATGACCTTGTTTTGGTGCCTAGCCCAACAAATCTGCTGCCTTCCTTCTTCAGCTGACCATTTCTTTCCGTTGTAGGTTATGTACTTCATTCCGCAACTTCTGGTACTTGTTCGTGGTTACTCTTTGTAAAGCATCCGTCATGACGATTCCGCTGTTGGCGCCAATGGGTGATGATAATCATTGCTACAGCTCGACTGACAGCTGACCTTGCTTACAAAGCTTCTTTGTATTCATCGCCGGCCAAATTGTCTCGCACCGGTCATTACGCTGGATGATTATCGGTGGTCACGCAATGTGTGTGTCGCCCAGGACTGCAATCGACCATCGACCTCCAAAGTTCCGACGCTAAGATCGTTGGTGTTCTTCTCATGGCTGGCATCGCCTCGGTTTTACTTTTCAGACGTACGCGCTGCCCGGGGTGTGATGATTTGTATGCTGACCTCGCTGTAGGGAGCTTCTCGCTGCCCAAGCTTCATTCCTCGACACGAGATAGCCGTGATGACTGGCGTTCGTAACTTTGTTCGCCTGCTCGGCAGCACGCTGTCGCTCGCATTCAATGGTGCATTATTAACAACGCTCTGCGTGGCGGCGTTCGTCCACTGGGTATCGCCTCCGAAACTGTTGAAGCATTGCTTCAGGATCCAACTATCATCAACCAGCCCTCGTTCAAAAGCCACGTTGACGGAGGTTCAGCGGATGGGCATCTTGAACGCTTATCTCAAAGGCTTCCGTGTGGTATTCTTATTGACCGTGAGCAATCAGCGCTACATTGCTGGTAGTGGTTGCTCATGCGACTCCATTCTCAGGTGGTTGAAAGCCGCTGACCGTCATCGCGTTTTTCATGATTGATCACTATGAACTGCAACGCCCCGAGGACAAGTGTTCAAACAACAAGGTCGTGATCTTCTTCGTCAGCGTAAGCTCGGTCGCAACAAAGGAAGATGGACTTGAAGCGGGGAGGATGCCGGGTACCGCTGAAAGGCAAGCGCTACCGTGACGCCTGTTACACCCGCCTCAGCAGTCATCATCGCACGCAGTTGAGCGGCTGGCATACACGACACGGGTCATATCACGGTCGAACGTATCGCGAACGCGTGTGAAGGACCAGCATGATCGACTTGGTGCTGCGACTGCCTGCGGTGAGAGCCACGTCCTACAAATTCAACTTCCAATATCACGAGCAACATGGATTGTATACAAAACATTAAATAGACCTGGCTGCGTCTATAGATTCTCTAACTACGGTTTATATGTAGTGTATCAACAGCTGCGGTACCATATCGCGAATTGGGAGGAAGCTTACAGGCAATGACCGTCTCGTCATCTGCGGTCCACAGAAGCTCGCCACACATCCATTCTTCGTCATCCGAGAATGAGAAATCTGCAGCCGAGATGTCACACAGCGAGGCGTTTGTCCACATCGTCACCGCCAGCTGCTTGAGGGCTTTGGCGCAGCTGGCAGTGGGAAATGATCACTGGAGGGTTGTCGAAGACGCGAATGCGTACAACCACACGCTGAAGGTACTCGACACGTCTCCTCCATCCTCTGATATGTCGGTTGGCCGGAGGAAATGCAATACGTCTTGCTTGAGATCATCTGCTTCGCGACGATGATGGCGCCAGTACCAGGTGAGTCTGGTTGGCGGCATGAAGAGGCCTTCGGCGTGCAGTAGGCGAATGGGGGATGGATATTCGAGGTGAAGATGTGAGAGCCGAGAGCCCTCGCGTACGAGAGGAGAGGAGGGCTCGCGGTGACTGGAGGATCCGTGCGCAAGTGGGTTGGTGAAAACGACGGGCCCACTGTTCAAAGTCAACGCATGAAACAATGCTTGCGGCCCCGGAAACCGCTTGACGTGAGATATCTTTGAAGGGTCTCCCGTTCGAGCCACTCCGGCCAGAGTGAAACGTCGACGCCGACAAACTGCATACACGTCGTGACCAAGACCGGGGTGAGACGCTTGACCAACGCAAGAAGCGCGGCTGGAGTTCCAGTTTGTGACGTGAATATCTGCATAGACGAAGGTTGCATCCAGTTGTGCACGTCTGCGATGGGGAGGACCGATACCTTAACGAAGTTCGCCTCTATC
>JAFKAK010000765.1:0-12824 GCA_019914995.1 Acanthochlamys bracteata
TCCTCGACTCTTCATTTCCCTTTCCCTGAACGCAGACGCCCGGTACCCTACTGCGTCGCCGGTGCTCGGTTGAGTTTTGCTCTTGCCTGTCGCATGACTTCCTCTTCTGCCTTGGCAGCACTCTATCAGTTGCCCCAAAGCGAATATCGAGCATTGATGCTTCCGTCATACCCGTTGATGCTTCCGTCGCGCCACGTTGATGCTGGCGGGTGAAGCGCAAGTGGGGAAGCAGGTCCCTCTTGACAAGGTGTAGAGACCGTACCCCAGCCACGTGTCGTTGATGCGGGGTTTGGTTCGTGTTCGTTGCAGACGACACTGTCCGGGTGGGCACTGCAATACTCCCAAATCCATCGGAGCCGCTCACTGCGGCTACATGACCGGCATCTGATGTCGATGTGGGACATCGTTGTTTGCTCGAAGAACATTGGTAACGCCGTTCGTTTGCATTTGGTGGCAAGTCGACAGAAGTGCAGTGCGCTGCGGTGGCGTCTTCATGATCCGCCAGAGCCTGTATTGGCGTACGAGCTTGATCGGCTCGACCACTTGGCGAGTTGCTGCCTCCCCCACATATCATTTCCGAGCCCTTCGCTGTGTTGTGGTTGCAGCAGTGGATTCGCTGTGTTGTGGTTTGACACTAGTTGTGTGCGGCTTGTAGAGATGAAGGTGAAGGTGAAAAGCGAAGCCCTGGCAAAGGACACTAGTACTCATGCTGGCGCGATCACATGCCAACTGAGTCGGGAAGGTGCGTCTCAAGAGCATTGGCTTGTCTGGTTCAACCTCAGCCTGTGGACAATAAATCATACAACTCAGCATGGCTGCGGTGACCTCGATGTCCAGGCTGTCCTCATGCTACAATGTCTCAGTATGAGTAGTGGCGTTGCAGAATAGCTGTAAGCGACGAGCTGCACTAGGATTGAGACATACATTTTGCACCCAGCATCAGCATCAAATTTCGTCACTCACAGTGGCTCCGGGAAGATTGTCCTGCTCAATTCCTCACAAACGCTCTCGTCTGCCCGCGGAAGAAGTCGCATCCACCATTGGCCCAGAAATCCTGTACGGCTCCAATCTGAGTATAGTTGACGTCCTAATGGGTAAGTTGTTTGAGCGGGAGATTGTATACCGGCCAGTATGGCTTCGATACCTTGCTGAAGAAGATTGCCTGTTCGGATCAAGATGGATGGCAAACGACAGGTACCAGTCCTTCATAGCATACGCCAAGGTTACATTATTGGTAGTGCTTGGATCGGTATTGTGTATGAACGACCTCGTGGCACCATGAAGCTCTGTCCAACGTGAACACAAGCTTGTAGGCAGGTAAGCCCCAGTCCGAGACCCGCCGTCATGTGGTAGGTGGGACAGTTGATGATGTAGTCGCCGTATATATCTGCCGTTGAAAGAGTGGATTGAAGTCGCTTTCCGGGTACACCTCAAAGAGACGAGAGTGAAGAAGGAGTTCTTGGCGTGGAAAGATAATCTCGAAATCCGTCGCCTCATCTGTCGTGATCTGAGATTGGTTGCTGAAGGCAAACCTTCGTATGTTTCAGTGTCCACCTAGTGGTTTTGCCGAAGTGGCCTTGCTCTAACTCTCGTGATGGGAAGTCGCCGAATCTGGGCACTGGCGCGACCGACCTTTCCCGCTTTTTGAATCAAATTTACATGTTCGCCGTCGATGACCGGCCCGTACCAGTAGTCCCAAACCCGTACAGCCGGGGGTGGTTGGTATGCGCTGACGAGCGCAGCTTGCTGAGCAACGTTGAGCGTCTCTGAGTCGGTCGACCGCAGACATCCCAGGTCTGGACACGCAGTGGCATTCAGGACCGCACCCGGTACTGTAGCTCGAGAACGCTGTTATTGTAAGGCGACTGTACCCATGGTCGCTCCGAAATAATTGCGCGGAATGGCGGGTTGTCTTCTCCGCCGTACAGAATCATCTGATTGAGCGCAGCTCGCCACCAACTGAACCGCCAATGATCGTGACTTTGGACGCATCGCCACCGAAGAACCTGATGTTTCTTTGGATCCAGTTCAAGGCAGCACGTTGATCTAGTAACCAGCGCATCCCGCTACACCATTCTCGCACCTCGGCACCAGCAAGAAAGCCGACGCCGAGCGCGATACCGTATGCTTACGTAGATGAGGTTTGCCTTTCGACTGTTTGACTAATCCATAGCCGGGCAGGACTGGTTGCTGCTAACGTACCCTCCGCCGTGTATCCCTGGACCATCACTGGGGCGAGAGGATTCGCCGGCCGTTCGGGGACTAGGACGTCGAGCAATAAAACAGTCCTCAGACCCAGGTTGGGCAGGTATGGCACCCGTGGTCGATGTCTGTCATGTTCCAAAACGGTGTTGACTGCATGCATTTGCGATCCTTGTCGGGTTGCGTCGATGATTGCGTTGGGATCGTAGTGTTGTTCGACTCGATGGGTTGAGGCGCGGTTGCCATCGCAGAAGGCCCGTTGGGGGCGCGGCATATCGTAGGCCGAAATGAGACGTAATTCCCAAGGCTTCCTACAGGAGCAATATGTCAGGCTGCCCGCCGCTGGTAGCGGCCGCCTCTCACATTATGGATGCCTCGATATCTGCATAGCCAAGGTTAATCACATCTCCATGGTCTCCCGTACTGTGTAGCTACCACGCGCACCACTCAGCAGCGTAATCACTTTGGCGAGCTTCATTTCCCTTGATCAGCGACTACTATTTCTGCGCTGACAGGATCCTCTCGGCGAACCATGTTACATACTTACTCGACAGCCAACATCGCGCAGCAGGTCGATGGTTTCCTTCACTACAGCTGTTTGTTGTATTGTCGTGATACCGCATTCACTGACCCATGCGGGGCCGACGTCAATAGCTGCTGTTGTACGTCGGTACCACATAAGACAGATCATCAGTATGTCGTGTTGAAACGAACTGAAGTCGGGGACGCAATGTGATTTCAAAGTCGCTTGATTGGGTCCCAGTGGGGTTATCTCTGGCGAGATGTGAAATAACACAGTTATCGGCGAGGAAAGAAACGTCACCCACCAACACTCCACGGTAGTACACTGAGGTGGAGGTGTGATGTGACCTAGACGACGGAGACGGCAGCAGAAACCTGTCGCTCAGGCTTCTGACAGGCGCCATAAGCATTTTTGCGCATCTATTTTAGTATGGCTCGTCCGACGTCAAAGACAGGTTTACAGCTGTGTACGTCGGACAGTATTGTTGTCGTGCTTCACTGCATAATGCGGTTTCTCCCAGCATGGAGGTTCATTGGTGAAAGTGGCTGATCTAGAACTATCGGGGCAACCTTGATGGACACCTCGTATTGCAACAGCAGCTGCTACAACCGAGCTCTGCCTTCGTCGCTGTAATTACGGGGGTCTTTTCAGTGACCATTGTCTTGGGGTTTCAGTACCCTCGTTCTCTCTGACGATATTCGGCTTCTCGCCCGCCCTCTCTCCGTCTCCAGATCTCTCCGCGAAAAGTTGAAAAGAGCGCTCCGTGTATGCCTCGCCAGAACCACTGACATGCGGCGTGACGATCACGTTCGGCAAATCCCCATAGTTCGCTATCCTGTGGGAAGCGGCTCCGGGATCCGTTACGTCGAGAAGACGGCAGAGCTAGGGCCGTCTTTCAGCGCCTTGATAAAGCAGCTGGTCGATAATTGGTCCTCGAGCGATGTTCTGTATGAAACGGTCGCTTTGCCATCGTGGCTCAGCGCCTTGAACTCTTCTGGTAGACAGGAAGTTGCCTCGTCTGATCTGTGAGCGGACAAAACGACCAACCAATCGATGTCCTGCTTCCAAGAAATGATGGGGCTACCTTATCGAGCCGTGCCAATTCGAAGGTATTACTCCGTCCACATCACCAGTGTACCTGGCACAATGAAACCATCGTCCTTCTTCTTCTCAGGGTGTCCTTAGGCGTAGCAGTGTATGCGATGACATCTGCCCCAGCGCGCCCGCCACTCGTCCCACTTGCCTGCCAATACTGCCGTATCCCAAGACACCCGGCCTTCTCCCCCCACCCAATCCCTTCACTTGTCGATAATCACCGTCGTTCTTTCCTCAGCGATGCTCCCTTTTGAAAGTCGTGGAAGCGAATTGTCTTCATGACCTCTCTGCGCGCTGGCCATCACGCACCATTCTGCTATCTGAGGGCCGTGAATTCCAGTGGCGGTGCTGATAATGATGTCGCTGTCGGTGTAGAAGGGATTCTTCTGTATCTGATTACTGTTTGCGCTTGCGAGCGGACCAGCCTGGGAGGTGCGGCGCATCGGACAGCTTCTCCGGAACGAGAGAACAAGGTGTACAGGACCGTGACATCGTGCCATGTTTTCTGCAGGTACCGCTTGGCGGGGATGTCTCAACATCCTGGGTAAATGGTACTTGTTGGTACTTGAAATCGGCTTTTGGGAACTTCTTGCGCAAGGAGTCAAGGATGCTTTCTTCAGCTCAGCCTGCGGAAGCGTGATCGGACGTAATCTTTGCTGGTCCACCGCCCATGATGGAGAGATCTGCTGCCGGATGTCAATGAGGCGGGTGAGTTAGTGACTTGTAGTTCCGTGCTCCGTGTGATGCGATGTATTTTGGCCTGTAAGAAAGGTTTTGTACCATGACAGTGGGGAGACAGCGGTCGGGATATACCGTGATGATTGCTACATGGGCGTGAACGAGGCATAAACGTGCTGTAGCTATCATGACGCATAGCTGCGCGGATATTGCCGGAATTCGAGCCTCGGTCAGATGACCTTCCCTTTCCGATACCGGGCTTACTAATCACTGCTCTGATCGAAGGAACACTGTACAAAACCCATTCGCACAAGAAAATGTATAATACAGCTGCTCGTTCCCCATAACGTAAAAACAACGTCCTGTAACGCCTGGTAGGAGGCTGCATATGCAGCCAGGTCCAACGCCCGGTCCCTGTCCGCACTCAGCGCGAACGTCGTGCCCTGCTTGCTCTACACAGCCAATGCTGAGGCATGCTCTGGTACGCTCGCTGGCCCAGCGTCGCTGCAATATCCGGCGGCATATCGAGCTCCCGCCATCTCGGCCGTCCGTTTGATCCCCGCCGCAGTCCTCTGCGCTGCTTATTCTGTGACGGCTGCTCTCCATCAGCAGACTTCGCCGCGTTAATGGCCGCTTTCCGCGCAGCCTTGGTCATCTTTGGTCGCTCGTATTCGCCGATCTCCAATGCATTGTCTACCTTACGAGGCCTTTCCAGCAGATCTTCTCCGTAGCCAGGACCTCACCAGCTCCGTGTAGCTCTTCGTATGCGTCATGGCTTTATACGCCGACTGTTTGCCAGGGATCATCTGACCGAGAACAAATTTCGTATTGCTAGCGATTCTCGACTTCGATAGCTGTCTTGATATACTCTTCAACCACCGTCTCCCCATGACGCATGACCGCCTTCAGAATCTGCGCGAAATACCGAAGGTTGGTCTCGGCGGCTGCCGCGTCATGGCGCCATCACAGCCAAACTCTGCACATCAGACCAAGCGCTTCCTTCGCGAGAGGTCACGTCACCATTCATTAGACATGCCACACCTTGCTTCGCGGCAGACACCAACGACCATCTTGAGCTGATCTCTGATTGCACGCTCCCGTGGCGCATGGGCGTGGTGCGACAGTGCACGGTCAGTCCAGTAATGCCGGTACCGCAGAGTCTGCGCACGAGCGCCTCGGTTTCCTCCGGCGTTTCGAGGTGATTCGTATCTTCACGCTAATGCCGATCTCGTTGGAGCTCACCCACCTCCTTGACGAGCGCTCTGAGAGTTGAGCGCACAGTTTGTCGAGTCTTCAGTAGCGCAGCACCCACGCCGCTCGTGCTGAATGGCTGGGCAGCCAGCGTTGACATCAATGCCCACCCATCTCGAGCGCGACGAGTTTGAAGCCTCCAACAGCAGTCTCTGGATTCGCCGTGCCAATCCTGATAAATCAACGCACCTTCCCGCTCGGGGTGAACCGGTAGATGACCACTCTTTCTCTGTTCGGAGTTGACAGCAGAAATTCTTCGCACCGTTGGACGAGAGGCGTGAAGTCCACCGTCTGAGTCCTGGCGTTCAAAACTTCTTCTTGTGTCAATCAGCGCCTCGTCAATGGTTTCCGGGCCCCACACAATCTGCCCGCCTATTTCAGCGCAAGTAGCCGGGATGGGCATTCGCCACTGCGCCCTTATAGGTGCCAAGACCACCTGCCGCGGTAGTCGATGCCATTTCTCGGTATTGGGACCTTCTTCGCCATGGTTGTCATGATGCCTCGAGACAGTACACTGTGTCGCATGCCTCACATTGAGGAGCGTCGTGCTGTTGTGCGAAAGCAAGTGAAGTAAGGTTGCCGACGATCTGGGTGCGCAGATGGGGGTGGATTGAAAAAGGACGCTAGTGCCAAATCCGGTATCGCCGGATCGCCAAAGCGGCAGCTCACGACACCCACCCAGAGGTGCAAGGAAGGATGATGCTTCATTGCCACGCACCGCGTTTGACAAGGATCGCAATGCACTCACATACCACCGCTGCGCGCCACGCTGGAATTTGTTGCTCTCTGAGCAACGCTTTGTGCATACCGCTGCGTAAGCTGACTAACGTCTCGACTGATCAAGTGCTGTACAAAGAGCACCCTCTTTTCTGCCTACGAAGACGACCTAATGATTTCGAGAGACCGATCCTCGCGGGCAAATGGGAATGGGTGTTCAAGTACGTTTATAAACGGCCGTATTCCTTTTTGGGTAGTAGAGACAGCAAGGGAACACTCGCGCTAGTGGAGCATTGTAACCCACCTGATTGGACGAGATTTGGGCTGCGCCTGCGGGACTTCCAGAAATGCGGTTTCAGCATCACCATTATGCCGTATATGAGGCCCGGATGTCGCCCTGGACAATAGCAGCCGAGTTGAGACACAGCATATTGTTGTCTTCGTGGACACATATGGGCGTATCTATTCACAGCTGGCAGGCCAAGTGGGAGGTTGAAGGAATAAGCACCTCAAGTGCAAGGTGTTGTTAAGATATTAAAGCTCGCTTAATAGGCTCGGGCCTCTAGCCGGTCTTTCATGGATTGTTCCAAAGCCTCGATTTGCAACGCCCGTGCCGCCGTCTTCCTTTCTTCCCTTATCACCTTTGCACATGCTGTGGCGACACGGAACGGGATGGCTCGACTGCTTCTCACTTTACGACCGGACGCTGTCCGACCTTGTATTCTACTTCTCGACGTATATACCAACAGCACCTGACCGGCTAACCTGTGGTGTTGTTGGCGGATACCTGACATATCGATCGCGTGCCACGCGTCACGGCCTCGCTGGCACACATCTTTCGCCTACATTGCACGCACGCTTGCACAGCCCTCACCACTTGGTGACGATACCTAACACTATCGAAGATTTAATTTCGCTTCATTGTCGACCTGTCCGATGGCTTCAACCGGGCCTCGCTCAGCGAGGCAGAACCGTCATCTCGTGATGGCGGTCCAGCAGTTGGAACAAACGGTGACGCCACTGCACCTTCTGGCTGGTTATCGAACACAGGCGTGAATCACGAGATTCCCTACGTCTTCTTTTCCAGGCAGTAAATGCGGGCAGTTTCCGAGAATGCGGCTTTGTCGGGCGGTCGTCCTACGCCACCTAAGAGCAACTCCAGCCCACAACAGCGGCGCTCCCGCTGTTGCACCGACTGGATCCCACTGCACAATCACCGTCCAACGTGCAAAATGCATCTTCAAATGTGGGCGGTCTCGAGGTGCCATGGCTGACATAACCACCGCTGGCACGCGCTCACGAAAGCCGTAACGGCAATGCACGGCCAAACCACGCCGAAGACCAGGACATGGACTTCGAGTTCACGTCTGCTGCCACGACCAAGAAGAAGGCAGCGGCGCCAGGCGAGCTAGAAAAGCCGGCAAAGCGCTGCGAGGAGGCCAAGCGCGCGGACGATATTTGCTCGAATGATATCTGGGAGTTCGAGAATCCCGCAGTCGCTCCCACACCTGCTGCCACGTCGAAACGCAAGGCTGCAGGCAGCCCTGCCCAACAAGCGCAAACTCCACCGACTCAGAGTTGTCACGCCGGCTACTGCAATGGCAGTTGCGGAAACCCACCACCGCACCGTCGTCGACAGCACGAGAACCCAACATCATGATTTTCTCAAGCACAGAAATTGTCTCAACAAAAGGGCGAGACTGGTCGCTGATGACGGACAAAGCTAGCAGTCAACGTAAGCCTGACCACGGCGCCTCCCTTTTTTGAGATTATAGCCTACACCCGCTTGCTTGTAACAGGAAAAGCGACGCCATGCCAACACGAGCTAATACAGATCACGTGTACCTTGACGCGGAAAGCCGCCAGGCGATCCATACTACCTGTGCCGGGTCATGGAGTTTCTGCACGTTGACTCGGATAATCCGAACTCGCCTGTGGATGCTTTGCGTCAACTGGTACCTGGGCCACGTGACGCGCAACGGTTCAATAGCGACACACGTCTGGTGTATGGGCACGATGCATTCTGACATCTGTCCACTGGCATCCTACGAGGAAAGTGCATCATCAAGCACCGTTCAGAGATCGAGGACCTCGATGCATACCGCAAAGGCGCGACTCCTTCTACTTCGTGTGCAGTCTTCGATCGTCATTCGACGATGGTACGAATGCATACGGTCTCCCAAATCATCAATGTGCCTGACAAGGTCAAGAAGCCTAGACGAGCGTTGGAAGTTTGTTGTCTTTCGAGATCAGCCGGGTGAAAAGAGCTCACGGTGCGGTAAAGACATGCAAGCGATGTGCTAGGTACCACGCTTCGCATGACTCCGTCGACTGTGCCATCTGCAAGAACTCATACCACATGAACTGCGTTCAGCCACCTCTACCAGAAGCCCTCACGCGGTTTCGGCAGGCATGTGGGCCATGCAGCAGGGCCTCGGAAAAAGCCGAGTCACGCAACACCCCAACAGTCAGCGGCGATGTTACTGAAGCGAGGAGAGCTCGTGGAGAGGACGAGGTGCCTGGAGCATCGAATGAAAGCATTAGCGTAGCCAGGCGGTGGCGATGATGTGGTCATGGAGGAGCACCCAGCCACCGCGGCTGAAATTGCTCTGGCGAAGATGTGGCCACACGATATCTCGGCATTCACTGCAGGTGGAAGATGTACTGCAGTATGATGACCGGGCTATATATCCCCGCGAGCGAGTTTCGCGTCTGGGCAATACGACATCAAGCCAATGTCATGATGTAGCACGGTCGCTGGGTCGAGCTTGTCAAACCAGCCGAGATTAAGAAGCGATACAACAAGAACAACACCAGTCAAGGGGGCAGATGGCAAGCTTACGAAGGAGACGCTCGCAGCGATTAGGCTGATCGAGAGGAAAAAGCGCGCCGTCCAAAGTGGAGTGCAAGGATGAGCCGGGCCATTACGTTGCTCGTGGCGGACTATCGAGAACGATCCGAGGTGCTGGCAGTTGATTTTCAAGATGCCAGAACAAGGCAGTGCGGCTGAGAAGGATCGTGTTGTTGAGGACTACGTCAAGAGGGCGAAGACGCAAAGTCATAATATCAGTGCCACCATTTGGCGTTAACCTGGATAAGACTGTGGAGCTGCTCACGGCGTGCCGGTACGACGCTACAGCGGCGCTGAACAGATTGAAGGGATGGACCGCCAAAAGGACTTGCATGAGCCTATCCTCACCAAGCAGGAACTGACCAAGTTCGAGGAGAGGGTGGCGAAGTACGGATCAGAGCACCCGGCTCATCCGTCTGCACATGAACGCACCTGCCAAACTCCGACATTGTACGCTTCTACTATCTCTGGAAGAAGACGCCGAGAAGGCAGGGAGGTCTGGGGCGAATTATGGTGGCAGAAAACACGCAAGCGCAAACTCGAGAAAGACACGGGCGCCAAGTTACAGAAGCCGAGGTCGCGAACGATGGCGACGACTCGCGTTCGACAATGATAAAGCCGTCCGGTGCAGCGCCGCAGCCCCAGTGCAAGTTCTGCGGTACCACACATGCACGACAATGGCGCAAAGCTCCTGGTGTATCAGCTGGTCAGACTGTGCTCATGGATGGCAAGGCTGGTAACAGGAGAAGAAAGACCGAGCACTGCTTGCGCTCTGCTTACGGTGTGCTGGCTTGTGGCGGAAGTACGCGATACAGCGGGAAGACATCGATGAGGTGGCGAAGAAGGTCTCGCGCAGGGTGGCCTCTGAAGCTGCCAGGATTGACGAGGAGCTGCTGCGGGAGCTGGTGGCTGCTAACGGGCTGCGGCGATACCGCGCAGGAGCCGGCTTTGCCGTCTGTGGAGACTCGGTGCCACCAAGAAGAAAGGTCTGAAGACGCAGGTTCCACAGCCACACTGTTCCAACACCGGAGCCGCTGAAGAAGAAAGAGAGGACTCCTCCACCGCCCAAGGCCAACACCGCCGCCCCCTATCATTCCGAATCAGCCCCGCGGTGGAAGGTCTTGCCTTGTGTGTGTGCCGTCTGAAGACACCATTGCTTGTGCATATTGTAAGCTGACTGTGCACCGGCGATTGCTTCGGCGAAGGAGAACGACGGACTCCGGCCTGACGGATCGATGAGCTGGATCTGCGAGCAGTGCCAGGAACGACAGACATCCAGAGGTATCGACTGATTACGCTTGCTGTCTGTGTTGACCGAAAGAGCAGCAAGTTGATCTGGTCGAGCCTCCGTTCTTTCAAGAAGAAGACCGATCGGGCGCGAGAAGGAGTGGATGGAGAAAGAGCTTGCCGACACTATGCGTACCGAGTATCGCAAACAGACAGCAGCTCAACATGAATCGGCCGATAATGCCGCGCGAACCTCTGAGGACCACGGGCAACAACTGGGTTCACGTGTATTGTGCTGTCTGGACGCCTGGCATACGGTTCAGCGCGACGCGCAGAAAACTCGAAGTCGCCGAAGGCCAGCTCATTCAGCTGCACGTCAAGAGGCGGTCTGTAAGCTGTAAAAAGAACAAGGACTACCACAACAAGCCCAAGAGAACCCACGGCGCATGTGTATCGTGTTTTCCGGTACAACGCCAACTTCCATGTTTCCTGCGCTTTCCGGGGGATATCGATTTGGCTGATGTAACGCCATGTGAAAGGTCGCGCAAGGATCAGGTCGCGACAGCCAAGCTTGGTGAGGAGACAGGGCGTTGACTCGCTGCATTTGGTGCAAGGACCACCATACGATCAAAGCATCGTGCAATGCGCATGGGTTGCGGACGAGAGTGGAAGACAGCTTTGCAAGTGTTTGTGGAGAACTACAAGCAGGCGGATTTGACGCTCACCGGCACAGTGCGGAAGCCAATCTCCGCAACTTACCAAGGACAAGGGTCAGCAAGCTCTTCAGGCTCCTGCGACTAACGGGCGACGAGAGTCTGGCGCTCGGCATCGCGCAGCTGTTCGTTCGCCGCGGCGCACGGAACTCGGTCGTGACGGTGGCGAAAATGAGGCTGAGGATGCTTCCGCGTCTCCGGATGTGCCGCAACAGCTGTGAGGCAGAGCGTCGCTGCGCAAAGTGCAAGATTGACGTGACGCCACGCAGATCAAGTCATCATGGAAACCCCACCTACTCCTCCAAGGTCGCCGCCGCCGCGCAGGTTGTCGATGACTTTAGGTGTATGCTGACTTGCCCATGGGCGCTCGGCTGGAGACTCGACCGGGCGGCGCTGGCAGTGGTGGGAATGAGAACGCTTCGAGTAGTAGGCCGGCAGCGCCAGAGCCCAGCAGCTGGACCAAGAGACGCGCTTCCCGCTGCCTGGCCAAACGGCACTACCTGGAATCCAGGCAATGACCGCCACGCCATTCCACCGCCGCACTGAATTTTCGGTCGCGGCCGAGCGAGCTGTCACCAGCGGCTACCGTAGCCGTGCCGCGCGCGCGGCAACACCGCCCAAGGTCAGACCAATGGCGAGCCACAGGCCAACAACGATGAAACCTACCACACCATGCTTTGCCACGTTATCAGAAACCACGGCACCTCAGACGCCACCTGCGGAGGAGTCAGAAATTGCAAGTGCTATCTGAATGCGCCGAGGAGTATCTATTACAAGTGCTTCATCAAGAGAAAGACCGACCCCACCTCCCACCGCCGCAGCCGGCACCTGTCGCGCTGTCTCCGCCACGCCAGTTCCGCTACAGCTGAACTTGGCGCGCATCGACACCCAGCGGTCAGTTTGCCAATCCGTATGCCATGGGACGACCCACCACGAGTCAGCCCAGCCGCCACCAGCACCGCCTCCCCACCGCTTATCAACGGTCTCAGTGGTCGCCTGCGCCCGTATACGGGACCCATCCGCCTTTAAGCCACGGCTCAGGGTACCACCGTACGGCCAACAGCCGAATGGATACGCACCATCCTGCCACCAGCCTCCACAAGGACCATCACACCTGCATGACGCCAGCACAGCTACGGATATGGTCTCATCCCCACATAATCAGCCCACTGGCATACGCCTCCACCTCGGCCGTCACCGTTGCCACGTACCCACCTGCGGGTAATGGCGTACTCGCCACACGCAGGTCATCCACTCTGCATTCGCCTGCCCGCCACGGCCCCGCAACCATCACAGCACCATTCATATGGGCCTGGTATACAGAGTCGCCGTTCGCTAACCCGCAATTACACGCCCACATCGGGCCGCCACGCTGCACTGTAGTCCGCCTGCGTCGTTCTCGCGGCCAGATATGATGAACGGGCAGCCGTGCAGCCGCCACAGCAGCAGCCTGCTCCACCCGCTTGCTCAGGACCCCCTCAGCCGCCTGGGCGTACGGTCTATACTACCGGCCAGCAGCAGCAGGCTCACGCCTACCACTCCCGCCGCCCGTAGGCCAACAAGTTCC
>JAFKAK010000766.1:0-12783 GCA_019914995.1 Acanthochlamys bracteata
TCACCGATACGGGGGCCCGTCCAGGGTGCCGGTGAAGAGGGTACTCGCGGTTGTCGGCGACCTGGACGGCGCCGTCCAGCCGCTCGGCGATGCGCGGCCGGGCGGGATCGCCGGGCAGCAGGACGTAGCGCCCGATGTCGTCCCTCGTTGCAGGCGATGTGTTCCGCAGGCCCGGGACGGCGGGACACCGCACTGGAGGAACCGGGGATCGATCGGCGGCACGGCGCTTCACCGCCCTTCAGCAGACCGCGGAAGGGCGTGCGCTGGGGTGAGGATGTACAGCACCACGGGCGGGCCGGCCCGATCAACGCGGCTGCGGCCAGGGACGGCGTGTCGGACGGGTACTGCCCCTGGAAGATCGCGAAGGCGCAGCGGTGCCGTCTGCCCAGGTCGTCGCTGTTGGCCATGACCCCAGCGGTACTACTCGTTCCACACGAGGACAGGAACGTCAGCATCGTCGTCAGCGTCAGCGCGGGACGTCGATCGGCGGCAGGATGGCCGTCCAGGACCTGAACGAGTTCGCCCCGTCCAGCCGCGCCGATTCGATGATCGAGACGGGGACGGACAGGAAGAACGCGCGCATCAGAAGACACCGAACGCCAGGTAGATGCCGGCCTCGGGAGGATGATGCGAGGAAGCTGTCCGACAGCCCCAACGATTCGAATTCGAAGTACAGCCCGGCACGATCATGACGTTGAACGGCACCGCCATCCCCGCCAGAATCACGTAGAACAGCATCGTGCTTCCCCGGGAAGCGCACGACCGCGAAGGCGTAGCCCGCCAGCGTCGCGGACGACGACGATGGCGACGGCGCGAACGCTCCCACGACCATGCTGGCGCGCATGGCGGTGGCGAAGGCACCGAACGTCCACGCGTTGCCGAACGCGTCAGGCTCCACCTGCTGGGCCACGACGCTCCGGACACCGGGGTGTGCGGGCCGGTTGAACGCCACCAATGCGACCGACCAGCGGCGCGACGACGGCAGGTCACTGCCCGGGGCGACGAGGACGACGCGCAGCCGTCCTCGTCGCGCCGCGAGCGCGAGGACGGCTCCGGTTCGCCGAGCGTCGACGGTGCGGCGAGCGCGGTCACTCGGCGTCCCGGCGGAATCGCGAACGACACGACCGCGGCGACGGGGCGACCCAGAACCGCGACGGCCGAGGCGAAGCCGATCAAGCCGAGTTGAAAGGCCTGCTTGTAGACCAGCGTCGAGAGGGACCTCGGTCTCGGTGCCCGGCCCGCCCTGCGTAGCGGCCCAGATGAGCCGAAGTTGTTGAGCGCGACCAGGGTGAGCACGGACGCGACGGCGGTGACCTTGCGCGGTCCCGGCCGCGTGACGGCGGAACTCGCGCACCGGGCCGCGCCGTCGATGCGTGCCGCGTCGTACAGGGATGTCGATGCTCTGCCCCGGACAGGAACAGCACCATGCGGCCCGGTGAGCAGCCGGGTGCCGATGAACCCTTCCGCGCGCGCCAGGTGAAATCGCCGAGCCACACCCGCGTGGCATCTGCCGAGCCACGCCTGGCAGCTCGTTGACCGGGCCGTCCTGCTGCGGGCCACTGGGAGACGCCGACCACGACGACCGAGATCGCCTGGGGCAGGAAGAGGATCGATCGCCACACTCTCATGCCGGGGATGCGGCTGCGGGGCGAGGACCGCCGCCAGCGCGACCCCAACCCGACCGGCAGCACCGCGTAGAACCCCGACGATCACCAGGGTGCAGCGCCGCGCCCGCGGCGCTGTCGCCGAACGCCTGCGTGTAGTTGTCAGGCCGACCCAGCGCATCGGTGACACGCCGTCCCACGTGCAGCGAGATCGGACACCGTGGCCGAAGGGGATGACGCGACGATGCCGACGTACGGGACCACCGCCGGCAGCGCGTACAGCACGCCGACCGGGCGCCGGCGTGGCGGTGCCGCCGGTGCGCCGCGGTGCGGCGCGCCTCGTCCGACCGGCAGGCGGGCCCGGTGGGCGTCGGCCCCCGACCACGTCCACCGGATTCGCCCGACCCACGCGCTGCCGAGGTCACCTGTGTCATGCGCTGATCATCCGGTTGGTCAGTCGCCCGGTGCGCTTGCTCTTGGCGCTCTGCCACTGCTTCTGGATGTTGCTCAGGTGGGACGACACCGACGTCTGCCCACCGAGGACCGACTCGAGGCCCGAGTAGATGTCGGTGTTGACCTGCGCCGACGCCCAGTTGATAAGGGGGTGACGCCGACGCCGCTCAGGCTCTCGGCCTTCTTCGGGATCGCCGCGATCTGCGTGTCGAGGCGTTGCCGCCGGAGGTCGGCGCGTGACGTGCCAGGCAGGGCGGCCCTTGCTCAGCAGGTGGTTCGACTGCGCGGCGCTGTTGAAAAAAGTCGAGAACTTCGGCGCGCGTCGCCCTTGCCGTCTTGAGCTGATCACGAGCGGGAGGACGGACCACCGCCCACGGGGCGACTCGCCGACCGACAGCATCTGCGAAGCCGGCAGAGCTCGCGCCGCGCGCGTCGGAGACCGTCCCGGCCAGCCAGGGCCGGCGACAAAAATAGGCGAGCCTGCCGCCGGTGAAGGTCGACACGGCGCTGCCGTAGTCGACGCCCTGGGAACCCGCCTGCAGGTACTTCTCGTCCTGCCCTTCTTCGCGCGCGTCTCCACTGGCCTGCGTGTTCGTGGCGCTGGCGAGAGTTCCGTCGACGCCAGCACGCAGTCGGTGATCGGCGGCCGACGTCTCGTACGCGTTCCAGAGCGCCATCTGGTCGTGGACGTAGCTCGTCATGGTGGCGGCGAGCGGGTGATGCCCCTTCAGCCTTCGCCTTGGCCAGCGCTGCTCGAACTTTGCGCCATCGTCGTCGCGCCGACGCGACGCCGATCAGGTCAGCAGCGACTTGTTGTAATAGACCCCCCAGCACGGTGTTCTGCTGCGGGGCCGTACAACGCGCCGGTGCCGAGGCGGCCTGACGTGCGGTCGAGCTTGAACGGCGCCAGCGCGTTCGCCCCGAACCGGTTCTGCCACGTGTACTTCGTGGCGTAGCTGTCGAGGGCGAGCAACCGGCCCGCCTTGGCGAGGTCGTAAACCCGGCCCGTACCCGGCGGTGGAGGGCATGAACACGTCGGGCGGGCTCGAAGGAGCCGCGCGCAGGTTGATCGACTGGTTGTAGGCGTTGCTGCCCTGGGTCTGGGCTTGACCGAGACCGTGGGGTTGGCCTTCTCGAGTTGGCCCACGACGCCCTTGAAGGCGTTGGCGCCGCCGGCGTGTCACCCCACCCGGTCGCCACAGTCAGCGTCGTCTTTCCGCCGGCATCACCGTCGGAGCCGCATGCAGCCAGCAGCATCGCCCGGTCACGCCGATCGCCAGGTAGGCGATCCGCCAGCACATCCAGTTCATGACTCCCCATCGGGTTGGAATGCAGATCGCCGAAGGCTGGGTAGCCCTTCTCCCCACGTCGTCCAAGGCGAAAGGGCGCCGATAGCCCGACGGTTATGGTCGCTTCGTGCCTTCTCGAACGCCGAAGCTGCAACGTTATAATCTTTTTGTGTGGAAAGGTGGATCGCGGGCATCAGGTCCTCGACGGCGTGGGTTCGCTGGGAGCAGGTCCGGCGGACCATCGTCCGGGACATCACCGGGCAGGCTCCTCCCGGGCCCGGCTCCCGACCGAACGGCAGTACGCCGACGACCCTCAGCGTCTCGCTCATCACGGTGCACGCCGCCTGGCGCCCTGGTCGGGCCGGTTACATCGAGCGGGCCTCGGGCCGGGGCAGCTTCGTGTCACGGCGGCTGCTGCCTCGCCATCCGCGCGTGGCCGGCGCCACCTCGAGCCTGCGCGACGCAGGCGTCGCCTTCGACGTCGCGGTGACCCGTGCCGCATGGGACGTGCCCACGCCAGGCCCCGCGCCGCGTTGCGGACTCAGGAGCCGGGTCAGGGCGTTCCACCTGCAGCGGTCCGTCACCATCGGACCGGCCCCGCGATCCTGCTCGAAGTCCTGGCTGCTGCGTTCGGCCGGAGAACTGGTCGAGGGGCGCACCGACGCCCTGGTGGCCGGGCGCCTCGCTACAGCACACACTGCTCGCCGACCGGGACCTGCACCTGACGCACGCCGAGGCCCAGGTCGACCTCGTGCGCGCGGACGACGACCAGGCCGGCCGGCTCCGCCTCTCCTTCGGATCGCCGCTGCTGGCGTGCACCTCGACCGCCGTCGACCGTGCCGGCACACCATCAGGCACGCCCGTGCCCTCTACGACGCGGCACGCTTGGCCTGACCATCGATCCCGGCCTCCACCACGCCGCGAGCGTCTCACACCCGCGGACGTCCTGCACGCCTACCGCGCCAGCGCCCTCAAGGCACCGGCGCGGCAGTCACCCGGGTACGCGACCTGCTGCTGACCCGGCAGGGCCCTGCTCACCATCATCGCGTGCGACGTCAACGCCGGCATCGGCGACCTGCCGGGCGATCAGCTCGCCCAGAGCCCGCGCGACACCAGGTTCGCCGCGGCCAGGTCCCCTCGTGGGGTCATGTCCGCCGGCGCGGCCCCGTCGTCGTGATCAACACCCTCGGCCTGGACAGGACGGGGCCGGCGAGCCTGACATCCTTCGCGGCATCGCCGACTGCGTCACGCTCACCGGCCACCACCCTGTCGTCTCCGGCGGCGGCAGGACCAACGCCAGCCACGGTCAGACCAGTGTCGGCGTCACCGTCATCGGTGCGGCGGTCGAGGCCGTCGGCTCGGCCAGGCACGCCCGGTGACGCGCGTCTACGTCGTCGGCACGCCGAGACGGCGTCCCGAAGTGCCCTACGCCGAGACGGATCGGACATCGTCACCCCACGCGAGGTCGCCTGCTCGCGCTGGACGTCGCGCACGAGATCCTGCCAATCGGCAGCCGCGGGTGGCGCGCGGGCGGGCGACCTCGCCGCGGTGGGCGGCCTGTGCTTCCCGGCGACCCCGGCGCGGCCGTCGATCTCGGACGCTCGGCGGGATCGAGCACCTGCGTGATCGTCGCCGCCACCAGCGCCGGGGCCGCCATCTCGGCGGCGGTGGACCAACCGACCACCCGCATCAGCGGTCTCGGCTGACGGGCGTGTGCCGACCGCCGGGTCGCCTCCCGCCGTCGCGGCGTCGGCGCTGGAACTTCGCCCGAAGGTGGGGCCCCCGCGACGAACGGCGTACCTCGGCTGCTGACCGGGCGACACACGTCGGCAGACAGCTGATGCGGAGCGTCCCAGTTGGCGTTGTGGAAGAAGGGCATGCTGTAGCGCGCTGCCGATGGCCGTCCGCCCCGGTCGGCGGGTCGGTGACGCGGTGCGAGGTGGGCGCCAGCGGTCGTTAGTCCCACCCGCCGGGTCTCCGATGTTGACGACAGGCGTCGACCGGGTCACCGCGGCCCACCGACCGTCCGGTGGCGACCTCGAGCCCCGCCGACGGTGTCCTGCCGGAGGAAGCGGCGCCGTAGTCGGTGTAGCGCCCGCTCTGGGCTGGCCCTGCTCCAGGCCGTTCGCTGCGGGCCGGGGCAGATGCCGCGCAGGCCACAGGCGGCTCGATCGACAGGGGTCCAGTACGTCTCCGGCAGCGACGGCGCTCGCGCGAACAGACCCCATCAACCGGTTCGACAGCGCCTGCCATCGCGCGGTGGTAGCGGGTCCACGTCTCCTGCAGTGCGGGCGGGTCGTCCGGCCAGGGTTGCGCCACACGATCCGTTCGTCCTCGGCCACGGCGTGCCGGCGGCGGGTCGACAGGACCAGTGTTCGCACCTCGCGAGGTCGGGCGGGAGTCGACGCCCCGGCGCGACTCAACGCCTCGCCCGCGACCGGGCTGTAGCCGTGCGGGTAGCCGGGCAGGCAGAGCAACGCCAACCGGCTGTCCAGCGGCGGCGCAGAAGTCCTGCATCGCCGCCCAGGGCGCGGTCACTGGTCTCTGTCGCCGTGCCCGACGACCTGGAAGAACCCGATCTCCCGTGCGCACCTCGTCCGGATTCGCGCGATCGCGCCAGGATCGCCGCTGAGGTCGAGGACGGGGACGCTCACAGCTGCCCCGGTCCCGGTGTCACGACCGTGCTCACGAGGGAGCCTCCCGAGGCATCGCAGCCGACATCGTCGCTCGCCGACGCTAGATCACCGTTCGGGTGGGCCCAGACAGGCGAGCCGGTGTCCGCACGCGTGGTTGGCCTCGCTCGAGCGCCGACCGAGCCACGCCGGCTCACCCACCGACCATGTCCCTCAGGTTCGGCGCGTGGGACGGACGACGTCCCCTGACGGCATCGGAGGCTCTTCGCGGTATTCGTGACAAGGCCCGTCGTGACTAGCCACTACCAGCCGCCCTTGGCCGCACACGTCCCCGGACAAGATCATCACACGGCGTCGGACGACGACGACCGCGCTACGCGCTGCGCTGATCAATCGATCACCAGCCAGACGAGGTTGAGAATGGCCGAGGACCACGCTCCGGCTGTCGCCGGCGACAGCGCCAGACCGGCCGAGCCGGCGACATTCAGGATCAGAGTAGCCCCTGCTGTGCGCGCTGACTCGACCACGCTGGGCAGCCCAAAAGCTAACAGGGCATATCGCAGCCAGCCCCGGTAGCGCAGCCAGCGAAGCTCATACGATCGCGAACGCCGGACCGGAACAGTGCCGAATCGGGCGATGCGTGGCGGTGCGGCGGTGAAAGCGTGCGCGCCGTGGGGCGGCAGCTGGTCCAGGCCGGTGAGGTGCTCGACGACGGGGATACCGGCCGCGAGCAGGATCCCGTACGCGGGTCGGCCGGCGTCGGTGGTGTCGTCGATGTTGACCGAGTCGATCCCACCGTGAAGGCGCGCCGTTGTCGGCGAGCCATTGCGCGCCAGCGCCGGTCAGGTACGGCGCGTTCTCAGCGTAGGCGGGGGTGCCGAGTCGCGGTCTCCGCGGTGTGCAGCAGGACGGCCGTGCCGCGCTTCACGTCGAACAGGGCCAGGGCCCCGACGTCGACACCCCGAACGGTGCTGCCGAAGGCGTGCGGACGACGACGGCGGGTACGTCGGCCACCCGCCCGAGTTCAGCCCGCCGAGGTCGTCGGCCGTCCGCATAACGATGGAACAGGGTGTCGAGGTAGGTGCCGGTGTTTGCCGACAGGCAGATGCGGTCGATCGCGAACTCGGTGCCCGGGGCGTAACCCGGCCGCGACGCCGACCGGGTCATGTGCGGCGTGATCTCAGGACCAGGTAGGCCGGGGTAGGTCGTCATGCCCCGCCTCGATGGTGACCAGGCTCGACGAGACGTCGCGTACCGCTGCCGACCGGCGCGGCCGCCGCAAGGTCGCCGCGCGTTCCTTGCCCGGTTCGGCGAGGGCCGGAGGCTGAGATGTCGACGCTCTCGCTCATCAACAATCCCGAGCAGGTGACGAAGATGTCAGCGACCTCCTGGGCGGTTGTCTCCGCCGTCAGGACGTCGACACGGAATCCGGCGACCTCGGTGCCCGCCGTTGGAGAAGTCAGCCCGCGCGTCGGCTCGGCCGGTATTCAGTCATGCAAGCACTCGCCAGACGTCAGCGACAGCTGCACGCAGTTCGACGCGACTTTCGAAAATGCCATGGATCGTCCTCTGATCTGATTCAGGTGGCTCCTGGGGTGAGGTCGGACTCTGCGGTCGGCGGGACCGCGCGGCAGTGCGCGCATCCGCGTCAGAGCAGGCGGCACATCCGGCCACATATCAGCAGGCGCGGTCGATCCGCTCCAGTCGAGCGACGTGAGTGCAGCGGAACGACGCGTTCGCCCCCCACGACGACACGAGAATCCCCGTCTCGTCCCACCGACGCAAGATCTTGTCGGCGGCCGCCTCCCGGATCGTCCGGCGGGAACGCCATCGGCCGGCATCGCGGATTTTCCCGCGATGTCGACGTCGGAATCCGGCCATAGATTTGTACCCGGTCACCGATGACCGGAGACGTGCAAAACCAGTTCGGGTCGCGTGCGTTGTCGAAACGTCTCACCCGTTCGCCGCTGTCCGCTCGCGTCTCGATCTGCGGCATCACAAAACTGATGATGTCGGCAAGTTCCGGACGCAACCGCGTGCCCGGGCCACCGACGGCCATCGCCACCGGGGTATGACGGTCGGGTCCGTCCAGCTCCTGGCGTCGTCGTGATCTGTCGGATCTGATCAGCTCGATTCGCGACCGGCGTTTCCAGTAGCCCGGGTTCTTCCGAGCAGTTCCCCGATCCCGGGCCTACCGGTGCCAATACCAGATCGAAGCGGCCTTCGGTGACGACCGTGTGAGTGCGCCTCCCACGCGGTGATCCCCGGAGGTCGGATCGGCAGGCGTAGACCCATGTCCCGGCCGGAGAGGGTGACGGTGGCGGCGATGGCCCGGTGCCGATGCCGGGTCCGGTGCCACTTCGGCACGTCGGGCGCAGGATCGTCGTGAGCCCGACGTCGGCGAGTGTTGCCAGCTGGTCGCGCCAGGCCCGCATGTCGGTCGTGATCGGCGCGACGGCACCCGAACCGCAGCGGCTTGTGCGGTGTTCCCTGCGGAACACGGTCGAGGCGATACGGTCGTCATCGTCGCCACTCGGGTCGGCTCATTCGCTGCCAGCGCGTTCGACGACGGACTCGAGCCTCCGGCATCGGATGAGCAACGTGCTCGTCGCCGGCCTCTGCGTGGCAGATGTCGCCGACCGTCAGCCATCGGACCACTTCGCGGCCGTCCTCGCGGTGGTGCATGTCGACAGATCCGTCTAGGACCACGGAGACCTCCTGCCCGTCGTTGACGTGCCATCTGTGGCGGTCATCCGTCAATGCAGGGCGGACGGTCGCGCGCTCGATCTCCATCATCGAGCGCACCCCAGGCGCGGCCGACCCCAACAACGGATGTCGATGAAGTCATGGCGCTGTATCCCCTCCGCGAGCGCTGTACTCAGGGTCGCGTTCGTTTCCATCCTGTCAGGCCCCCTTGCCGACGGGCGAGAGGCAAAACGCCCACGAGCGTTCCTGCCACCTGACGGCACCACCGGTCATCGGTGACCCAGCTCGGGCGGAACGTGACAGGTCAAGGAAGAGTCGTCGCATCGAACCAGGACGAGGCGGTCGTGGCCTCAGTGCGACACGGACCCAGTCCCAGCATGGCGCGGAGATCGGACGAGGAGGTGCCGCCTGGTCCCACCGCGCAGACGTGCACCCGGCCGCCGTCACGTGATGCAGGTGCAGCCGTGCTTCGCCCAGTAGGTGACGACGGATCCTCACCTGCCCAGGCGGTGATCACGTATTGCTCGTTACCCGATCCGCAGCGCAGCGCTGCGACCAGTCCTGGATGGATGCGGTGTCGACCGCACGCAGGGTCGTTCCCCGGTGCCGCGGCCACTGCAATCGGAACAGCCGGGACTGCGACGTGAGAAGTCAAGGACGCGGCGTCGTCACAGCAGGGTGGACACGGGGTCGTATCAAACCGGGTTGCGCGACGTAAGCCGCACCGGTACTCCCAGAGCACGACATTGCTACCGCTGGCCCGACCCGCGTAACCGGGGCGACCCGCAGCCCGTGTCGGGCGTAGAGACGTGCCCCCGCCGAGGCGGCCGGCGCGCTCGAGCGTTCCTGCCACAGCGTGGTGGTGACGCCGCGGCCCGGCTCGCGTGACCCAGAACGGCCCCTCGGCGGCACTTCCGGTTCCACGCGCTCGCTGGGCTGTCCGGTCCCCGGTGGCGAGCGGGAGAGTCCACCCGCCCGGACAGGAGTGAACGGCGGGGTCGGACCGGGTCGTCCGACACCGGCTCGGGCCCGGCGTCGTCGAGACGATCGCAGGAGCCAGACCGCTCCCGCCAGCGCGACCGACGCGACGGATGCAGCGGCGGTACGAAGCACCCAGCGGCGACGACAGGGGTCGGGCGCCGTGTCTACGAAGGTCGACGACGTTGCGCGGCGCGGGCCCCCGCCCTCTTGCTCGGCTCGTGGTCGGTACAGCAGGGCCTCCGCGGCTGCGGCGTCAGCGGGCCGAGTTGCGCCCGCGTCGACTCTGCATCTGTGGTCATCGCGTCCTCGGCTACGTCAACGTGGTGGGTGTCGTCCAATCCGTCAGCAGCGGCGAGATCGCGCCAGCCTGCGCAGCCTCGGGCGGTCTGGCTCTTCACCGTGCCGACCGACGAGGCTCCATCGCGGCGGCAGTCTCCTCCTGGCTGAGGTCTTCGAAGAAAGCGCAGGGACGACGGTCATGCGCTGCGCCGCGATCAGCCGAGCCAGCGCCTCGAGCAGGACGAGCCGGGCCTCCGCGGCATCGCCGGAGTCCGAACAGTTCGATCAGGTACCTGATCAACCCGGCACCCTCGTCGTTCTTCGGCGTTGCCCCGGCTCAAGACTCGTTAGTCAATATCCGGTGGACATGGGCCTCCGGACTGTCAGTTACCGCGATTCGGTCCCAGCTCGTCCACGTCCGCTCGAGGTCGCCCTGGACCAGGTCCTCCCCGCCGGACCAGTCCCCTGTGAGGCCACCCCGCTCGCAGCGTTGCCACCTCCGTCCGGCGAACTCGTCCAACGACACCACATCCTCCATCTCAGGCTCCTTCGTTGTCCCTCTGGCCGAAGTGACCGACCGTGCGCGTTGTCGGTAGTCGGCAATGTTTCGCGCCTCAGGGGTGCATGCCGTCTGCGAACCGCCGTTCCAGGACGTCGACCTGATCGGACGGCCAGGCACGGTCGCACGGCATCGGTGCTTCGCGAACTCGGTCCCGCCCCGCGGCTGCGTGATCGGACGCCGTCGAGGTCCCCACAAAGGTCGAAGCGACCAGCATGGACCGACGATCCTGCGGACCGGAACACGGGCCGGATCTGCTGCGCGTACGTGACCGTCTCCGACGGACGGGCGCATCGCCCTCAACCCCAGTGCCGCAATGGCATCGCCGCCGGTGTGCGGCGCGCGGAACTTCAGGGCCTCGAACGGCAGCGCTCGATCGCGGCCCCGGGCCTGCATCCTCGCTCGTGGGGGACTCGCCGCACGTCGAACCGCGCGCAGGTCGTCGGCCGTTACTCCGCGCTCCTCGGCGATGGCCCGGCGACCGGTGACCGTCGTCCTGGAGCACGTCGGTCACCGCCAGCGCCAATCGTCCCGGCCTGCGCGGCGAGCGCTCGCAGGCCGGGCGCCGGCAGGACGCAAGGGTCCTGAACGGTGCGGGTCAGGCGCTGCGGGCTCCGCACCGATCACCGCACCCCCGCCGACGTCGTCGAGCGGCACGGCGCCGATCGGACACACCCCGACTCACGTCAGTGCGTCCCCCTCAGCGCGGCACGGTGCCCGCCGGCCTGCTCCGGTCAGAGTCTTACAGGCCGCCCGATCTGCGACCGCGTAGAGCGGACTGTATCGGCCCGGTGCACCTGCCAGAGTCGGCCACGCCGGCCGCGTACACCAGCCCGCCGGATCGGAGAATCGGATGATGCGACGGAGATGGTGCTGCCGAAAGGACTGCGGACCGCGCCAACAGGACGTGCGAGTCCGTCCGTCGTCAGGCGTCGAGGCCCGTCACCACTCGTTTCCAGGTGCGCGGCGTGCATCTCGCGCTGGGCCGGACCAGCTGGGCGGCGCGCACCGCGATCAGGGTTCGCGCTCCGGCTCGCCCGGCGGCCAGCAGGGCTCAGGCGTGCCGCCACGCTTTCTCGCGCCGATCCAGTCGAGCCAGCGGACCCGGCGCAAGCGCAGGCCTGTGACGTGGGTAAGGATGACGGCGGCGCCGACCCGACGAGTTCAGCGGCCGCGGGCGCCGGCGCTGTTCGCAGACGATGGTCCCGCCAGGATCCATCGTCCCGGCGAACGCGTCCGGCCGACATGGCAATGGTGACTATGTGCGGTCCAAGCTGCTGCCAGAATGGCGACGCCTCCCGCGCCACACACCGTCGGGTCGGGTATCCGGGTGGCGGTACCCGCCACCTTCACCCGCCGGCGACCGCCGGGACGTCCACCGTCAGTCCTGGCCTTCCATGTCTTCGCCCTGATGGACCGTGATCGCTGCGGGCGGCTCGATGGCGCCGACCTCCCAACGGGTAGGCGCCGAAGGCCGCTGCGGCCGCACCGGTCGCAGGGTCCTCGGCGATGCCTCCGGGCGGGAACGGGTTTCGCGCGTGGAACGTGAAGGGACCCGTTCGATGGACCAGGTCGACGGTCGTCCAGTCGCGTTCCGCCGCCAGGCTCGCCGAGCGCGTCGAGAGTCGTAGTCAGGGCGGCCAGTCTGCCCTGCTCGCTCACCGCGATGATCGGGTGCCAGGCGCCCGCGTAGGCGACGCGCGGAGGAAGCGCGGGATCGAGATCAGTTCGCGCCCAGAGGCGCCCAGCAGCAGATCGACATCCCAGCACCGGCGAGGTCGACGGTCGTGGGCTCCACACTCGTCAGCGTCGCCTCGAAGGCGGACCCCGTCGTACCGTCACCACCGGGACGATGCCCGCCTGCGCATGGAGGACGATCTCTCGGTGCCGTGCCGCTCGGCGTGGGCGACCGCCGTCGCGACCGTGGCGTAGCCGCAGAACAGGACCTCGGCCAACGGACTGAAGTACCGGACGTCCGAACTCGCCATCCGGCCCCGCCTCGTCAGGAAGGCCGTCTCCGGTTAGCCCACCTTGCTGCGACCCGCAGCATGTCGGCCGCGGTCAGGTCCTTCGAGTCGAGCACGACGCCGGCGGGTTACCCCCTGCAGGATCGGCGCTGAACGCGACAGCAGCGAAGAATCCATCACCGTGCAGCGCGGGGTCGTGCGCCGTGTTCCCTCGAACCGTCACGGTCGAGGTTGCCCGTGCGTGGCCCGGCCCCGAGCTCGCCCGCGTTCAAGCGCGATGGTCGCACGCCATCATCAATTTTCGTTGCCGAG
>JAFKAK010000767.1:0-12661 GCA_019914995.1 Acanthochlamys bracteata
TCAGCTGAATGCAAATTAAAGATGGGGTCGAAACCACGAGATCACATACGCTTTGCGAGGTTTCCGGCTGGGTGAAACCACACCGCTTGGTGAGTTGGGGCAAGTTTGGGGTGTAGGAGGCGGTAGTGAGATGAATCATTGGTGATGCTGCTCGGTTCTGATTAGCGTCGATACAACAGACCAGCTCCAGAGAGAAAGCACAAACCGAGTGAATATCGCAGCGTAGGTGCAGCGAGCGAGTAGTGCTCGGACAATTGACCGGCCAAGTGGCGGGCAACACGCTCCCAAGTACAACACACTGCCTGACAACGACCCCGAGATCGGACCTTGACATCCGTAGACCCCCGCTCGCGCGAGCACCACCAAAACACCAAGCAGAATGAGCGCAAGCACAATAAGCACAGCGTGCCATATGCTTCGGGGTACTCGTTGTTAGGATAGATGCTTCCTGTTCGGGTCGAACTGGGCTTGGGATATCGGAGGCATCGAAGAACGCGCTGAGTCATACGAGAATTCGAGGGGTCCTGGGTGGAGATAATAGGCGGCTCGAGGTAGGAACCTGAGCATCTTGTTTGAGTGAACGCGTGATAGCGTCGAAATAGGGGAGTGCCTTCGTGAATGTTGTCGTCGTCGATTTGTCCAGTGCTTGGTCCACCTGGGCGACAGCGACGGCCAAAGCGTTCATTCTCATCGCGAGTGTTCGACGCGCCGAACGACGAGGTCCAGTCAGCCCGGCTAGAGATCGCTGGCTTGAGGGCCTGCCCCTTGGGGTGAAGTCGCCGGAAGCGGCTTGTGATGGTGTTGAACAACCGCAAACGCGAGTGGTCGTTGAACATTGAAGAGCCCTTTCTCGAGGACGCCGGCTGTGATGGTAGCGCACTGCCCGCGAGGTACACGTGTAACGGGAGCGGTTGAGGAACGGGGATCGGCCCGCAGATGGTGGATGATCAGCCATTGTCTCGGTATGCTGGAAAAAATTGGATGAGTGTGTGTGTTGTTTCGGTAGCCTGTATCTGCGATCCAATGGATGAGTCGGATATACGTGGAAGATAGGGGACGGGGAATCGCAACGAAAACTCACGGACGCGAGGTAGGAATAGGGAGGGGGACACGAGAGAGCAGGTCAGGTCCAAACGCGCCTGGTTATTTATATCTCCGGACAGCGTCCGGTTAGCTGTGCTTCATAACGCGCGCTTAGATGCTTCATCCCCCTCCTCCCCCACACTCTAATACATCTCACTCAGAATATTCCGTGTAGTTTTCTGCTGATCATGGCGTTGCAGAGTCTCTTCGAGAATGCGCGCTGGAAACGTGTCGTGAAAGCTTCATCACTAGTAGTGACAAGGTCAAACGAGCGATAAGCTCAAGAGGCGGAAATTCGCATGTTGGAGCAAGGTGAGATCTGAGCTGGAGCGCATAGACGCAGCAGGACAAGACGGGCGGTGCACAATCGACGGACGTGGTCGACGAGCGGTTGACCAGGACCGAAGCCCTTAGCCAGCCGCCTGACAGAATACTGGAATGGAGCGTCCTTGTCCTATATTCTGCGTAAAGATGTGCAGTTGGCCATGATGTTGTCGCAGAGCTGGCGGACAATACTGCAGTGTTGCGATGACAACGGGTAACGCTGACACCTGACGTCCTCCCACCATCCAAGGAGCGCTTATTTGTGCCTCGAAGAAGACTCAAGCCACTTAGCGCGGAAGCGGGCATATCAAGCACTGGGACAACGTGGGACCTTTCCACCAAGAAACACAGCGTCAAAATACTACAAGCTTTGTTGGAGGCGGTTTCTAAGCAGCTACAATGGCTTCATTTGGTCGACCGTTTCGTGTCGAGTTGTCGCGTTTACGGCCTCCACAGCAGCATAACCACTCGAAAGTCTCTGATGGGGTCACACGTGAAAACAAGTCCAAGAAGTATCACTGGTAGGATAAGGCATTGTCAAGGAGATTCGGCAGGTCTTGTCTGCGATAGCCGAGGTAGGTCGAAGGTCATGCCTAGCACCAATACGTCATCCAGCCAACACGACAGGTTGCTGAGTGGAAGTTACAAAGAAATCAATAATCAAGCAGGCCATAGGTCGACCCTCGAGGTACGAGAGATATTGACGAGAGATCTGCATGTCGACGGCTGGACCGACGCGACTACGAGGCCGAATGAGAACGTGATGTCGGATTAAAGATTCTAATAGGTTCAAACAAGAGCTCCAAGCGTGTTTTGAGAATTATTTCGACGTAGAGCCAGGTAATAATAACAGCCTCCAACGTTGAGACTGCAGTGCTTGCAGAAATGGCTGACACCCTGTGAAAGAGGTCAGGCTTGTAAGTACCACGAGGCTGTTTGCAATTTATGCAGTTGAATATTTGGTGGTATGAGATGACAGAGTGCAGATGTCGGAGTGAAGGGAGAGGAGGATGAGCGGCGATTCTCGCCCGCAGCCACAGCTCTCTCCCTCCTGTTCCCCGACGCGCGCACCGCCCGTGTCCAGCCTACCCATCACACCCACACGCGCACCCGACGTCGTCAGCGCAATCTTCTGATCAACTTTGGTTTTCACATTCCGACCTTCCCACCTACACGCCTCACATTAGCAGCTTACCGCCCCAGCTCTACACAAGGTCTTCAATGTCCTGGTTTACCTCGTTCTTCCCTGTGGTTTGGGTCACTATTTTGGTCAAAGAATGCGGGAAATCAGCGTTGTAGGCTTGCAGGTGCGTTCGCGATCCGTTGCGCTGCCGACGCTGCGTCATTGGCCTGTGCACTGCCGCCCTCGGTGTGATGTCCGCACCTTCTTCAAACTCGCCTGCGCTGTGCCTACGTTCTTGACTTGCGCGCCGGACATTTGATGCCTTTATCTCATCTTGCCATGTTCCTCAGTCATCACGCAGCATTCGCAGCGGAAGCCCTGCCCGCCCCACTTCAGCTAGCCTCTGCCATCGATTGCACGTCACGCAATACGTCTGCCCCTCAGCTCAACCTTTTGTTTCTTTGCTGCGTTTGCGTCAAGAAGACGCCCGTATGATGCATGACGCACAGAGGCACTCCGCTGCTGCGCCCGACCGCACCGATAGCATATCCTCGAATCACGCAAAGCTCCCTGAAGCTGTTTTCTTCCAATCCAGCGTTTCTGAGCTGAAGCAGTTGCTGACCAACAACTCCCACACCCGTCATACAGGCATCCGGAAAGACTTCCTTTGTCAACGTCCCGGCGAGGGACAGTGGTCTGAAGACGTCGTTCCTACTGTCGCGTTCTCTTACAGGCAAGGCAAGTTCCCCTTCCATCTATCTCTGCCGCTGATGATGCTGACGTCCGCGCCCAGTACGTCGCGGCAACGTCAAATTCCGGGTTTGGGATGTCGCCGGTCAAAGCAAATACCGCACCCTCTGGGAACGATACTGTCAAGGCGTCAACGCAATCGTTTTGCCGTCGACTCGAGTGATGTGCGTCCCGTCGTCTCGCCTTGTCTTTCCCTGCTGCGATCCTGATCGGCCTCAAGCATTCGACCTTCGAAGCCGCAGGCTTTGCATTGCAACTGCTGGCGGCGCAGCTGCCTTTGGCAGGCGTTCGCTATTAGTGGTACGTCCTCGCGCCGTGTGAGTTTGAATTACGATGTCGCTAACGAAAGAGAACCCTATAGCTCCGGAACAAGAACGACATTGCGGGGCACGCGGACGCTGGGAACTCATTCGCGCGTTGGGAGTGGCCATACTTTTGCTGCATCTCTCTAACATTCAATGTCCCTTGGCAGAAATTTTGGACAAGATCCAAGACCGGCCCGTGTCGTATTACTCGTGCTCGATGAAAGAGCAGGACAATCTCGATATCATCATGCAATGGTTGAGTGAACAGCGCACTGAACCCGGACATGTCTTTCTTTGCTGCATATCCGGGATGTTCTTTCCCGCGCTGTTTGTCTCTCTCGTTTTTGGATGTTCCCCGCGACCTCTCCTGTGCACTCTGTTCATGCCTGCTCTAGCATCGCTCCAGTCCTTGTTGTCTCTGCAACCATTCATAGTCTCTGTGTCATCTCTCGGTCTTTTCTCGTTTTGAACTACCGGATGCCGACTCTCCTGTGTAATCACTCTCGTGACACGTAGGAGGGCATATGCGGATAGCGCAACCTCTCGTAATCGGGCGACCAGGTTTGTACCATACACACACGCGCTTCTTATGCAAACCGGTTCACAAAGAATAAAAGTGCACTGGGCGTAATCATCGCAATAATTCGACAGTTCGAGCATGACAAGAGTTTGATTTCGATCTTGATACAATGTACAGTTCAAGTGAACCCTAAACAGTCTTGCAAAAAGAACAAAAATAAAGCACAGTCCAATCAGATGAATAGCCTGACGAGACAAGAAGATATCTGTTTATTTTAAAGGTTACTGTCGTCCTATCTCCAGAATGAATCCTGCTCACTAACTTGAGGGCTCGCGTCGATCTGGCACGTCATCGAACCCCGTCGATCCGAGTCCTCCACGACTCACTGTCATGCTCGTCATCCGATCCGTCACCGGGCGGCATCGCCAGTGAACGCGGGTGCACAATGTGCCCATTGCTACGAGCATCGATGGGACCTGGTTTGCACGGCCTCGACTTCTCCCTCTCGTTTGCGTTGTAGCAGGACGGGCAGTTTGGGGTTAGTCGTGGCGTAACTGGGCACCAGACCGTTGGTCGGAAGATGTGTATGCTCTGTGGAGTTGGACGGCCGGGCATGGTCATCAGCGAGGAGAACGGGATGCCGGAGATGGTGGTGGAGCCGGGATGCTCGGTCGAAATTGTCGGCGTGGTAGAAGCTGAGACAGTCAACCAACAGGTGCGCATAGCGTAGAATGAGTGGTTCGGATCGAGTGGTGAGAAGAGGCGCGTGGAAGTTAATAGAAAACTGCGCAGTGAGGAGATGGTGGGGGGGGTACAGGAGGCAGGTAGGTCTTGAGCGCGTGTTCGCATGGGCCACTACGGGGCCAACTCTACGCAGCCGGCCCCACAATGCCAACAATAACACTCGGCCAGAGTGGGAGATGTGTTTTCCCAGGGGCTATTTTGGGTGACTATTGGCTGAGTCTTCTAGCGAAAGACGGACAACTTCACGCTCAATGCGTAGGGGATGTGAGACTGCTGCCTCCGGCAGCCTGCCGGCGTCCAGCATTCATCCCCAACTTGTCCGCGCGAGCCACTGTCGTACGCACAATTTATGTAACAGAATCTGAGGCTTGAGCAGCCTCGCTCTCGTTCTACTAAAAGCATGCTGTGTGGGTTCTGAATGATCTCGTCTTCACGCGTGCAGCGTCGACCAGGTTGGTCAAACAGGCTGGTACCATCATCAAGTGTGTAAGCTGGCCCGTGGGACTTCTTCAATAATAGTAGATATTGCAGCAGCTATCTCGGTAGAATCATGTCGCATTCATGTTCGACTGTGCACATCTGACAGGGCTGCGGTCATGCGTTCGTGAGCGCTAGATCGAGACAATTTCACCAGATCCATCAGCGTGAGCTTCTTTGACTGTGCAAGGTCTTAGATGTTCCTGACAATTTGCCTGCATATGGTGTACGCTAAGAGTGTCCTGGATAGGTAGGGTTGAAACTAGTTTGAAGGGTATGGTCGTGTGCTCTGGCATCGGCTCCTTGCCCCAGTGGTTCAACTGCCCAACATCCAAAATCCTTCCTCTCATTGCACCCCGGCTAAACGCTCCCCTCTGTGACCCATCGTATCCACTTAGCTGCAAACGTTCCTGAGTGCATGGGTCTTCGGTCTGATGTAGACTTAGCCGCCTGTGTCGGCTGTCCAGGTGGGAAACGCGTCCGTCTGATGAATTGGATTTTATAACACATTTACGGCGCGTAACACCGCATTGTACAGTTTAGGCTTATTACCGTGGTCTGACGTGATGCAATGTTCGTCAATTTCAACTCGCCCTCCCTTGGCAGATGCTCGTGCAAAAATCTTAGGTAATCCAGTCCGCGCATGGATAATTGAAATTCGGGAGCATGTATCATAAACCTCGCCTGTCTGACTGAATCTGTCAAAGTCCTTCAGGACCGCTGGGCGACATATAAAAGACCGCAGCGCGACTCATCTTCAATCCTCATTCAGCGATTTCTTCTCCACTTCCATTCCATACCTTCACCCCTACGACTCAGTCTTAATCGCTTGACGATGAAGTTCTCCGCTATCCTCGCTGTTATTGCTCTCGCCGCCGCCGCTGCCGCCATCCGCTCGTTCAGCGGCAATGACTGCAAGGGAGACGCCAGTCCTCGTACAAAATGTGATGGCTCGTGCCATTCGTTTTGCCACCAGCAGCGCCACTCTTTCAGGGTTTGTCTTTCCTTTAGAGGTTGCATCGACTCAAGCTGATTGACGAACCTTGCACCTTGGATAGACCAAGCACATTGGTCACAAACATTGTGTCACAATGTACGAAGACGATGGTTGCCCGAACTATGGCAGAATGAGCTGGAAGTATCATTTCAGCAATCAGGATGGGGCAGTGCCAGGCAAGTTTGACTCTTTCCGTGATTCATGTGCATGATTTGACCAAGTTGTGAACCTGCAGAAGGTCGACACTGGCACGGGGGATCCGCTCGTACCGCTGCTCGAGCAACAACATCTGCTCCGTGTAGAAGCGGCTGAATTGCATTGTGCGGCTAAAGGCTCCAGGATTTATTTTTACCATGCTGCAATAATTTCAATCAATTTCCGTGTCGTTTTTACATGTTGGCTAAATCCTTGTCTTGACTGTTATATTGAGCCCTTATTATCTTCAAGATTTAGCTGGTAATTATACTGCCCGCGTCTCATAGACTTTTCGATATGAGTACATCCCACGCCTGAAGATGAGACAATAGGCCCTGTCGTCATCAGATCTCAGTGTCGACAACACACGCCTGCAATTTTTACATAAAAAATATAAATCGAATGACCTGAGTTTCGTAACAGGAATATGCACTCGCCATTTTCCGTGAAACACTTTGCTCTTCCCTGCGGTTATGCGAGTCATGAGAACTGCAATGGAGGATACAGTGCTCCCATACCAAGTGATCACCATGGATATCTTGTTACATTGCTTGCTCTCTGTTGCTAAGACCACCTACAGAGTCGTGATTCTTGCACTGGGGTTCGGGACCATGGTCAGACTTTCAGTGAATGCGGTGTCCCTGTCATCCTCAAACACACTCCAGCACATGAATCGTGCATCTCCACGTCTCTATCAGGTTAGACTGAGATGCACTGAAGCCTATCAAAGCCCTCTACTGGGGAGACGATGTCAGGTCTTTCCTCCCGAGAGGTTCATAGACACTGACACCTGCCAGGCCCCGAGATGCTTGTGTGTTCGATATAGTAGGAACTTGACTCCCTTATTTGTGCTTTAACATCATGTTCTTAGGATACTGTTCACTGCTGGGCCACACGTCTGTCTGGGACAACGCTTTGCCGCACTTGAAAGTGCGCATTCTTGCCGGGTTGTCCGCAAGTACGTAGCAGTTGAGACTTTAACCTTTGTCAAAATTGTGACCAAGGCTTCCGCAGATATTGAATCAACCTGATGCCAGAGGTGGCGCGACTTTCCAAGCGATGAACAGCGGGCAGTTCTGACAGCGTGGACCTTCGGAGGCACCACTTTGATGCCAACAAAGGTCGAGTTGATTCTGAGCCCAGGGCAATTGAATCATTGAGGTCGATTGCTCTAAAATTGCTGCGTTTACGTGAGAGTTGACTGCACGCGATACCTGATCATGCAGGCTGTTGTCCTGCAAGTCGCGGGTGTACTGAGATAAGTGAGGTTACGAGCTCGAATCTAGTAGAATACTGAGCACTTTGAATTGTTTCTCAGACAAAGTGCCTCTTGATGCGCGATCCGCTTTGTGATACCTTCATCGAGGTATACGCGTGATTCATACGGCAGCGCGGCTTGGTCTCCTTCCTTCTTCGATGTCGATGTTCAACGAGACTCTATCTCCTCACCACAACGATCACCGTATAGGTCCCCTGTTGCTTCCCAACTGTTTGCGCGGCCGTTCACTCCGGGTAGTGTCAAGCTCGAGTCGGTCGATTCACTACCTCGTCCACACTGCCGCCTCGAAGCAGGCCACCGCAGCGCACTGTATTTATGCATCCTTTAGAATGAATCTCCGGGCTTACACCTCTCTTTCTGTCTGTGTTCACAGTGTTTGCTGTTACCTGAGCCTTTCATGCAAAGCTTGCCGCGCAGCACGCCACTCGGGACGCAGACCTTCGGCGCGACAATGACTCTGTCTCATCGAAGTTCACGGCTCGAAGAAGGCTGGATGAATGGAAGAACGCGTTATATCCTAACGAGCTCATATACTCGACTCGGAGGGCGGCATTCCGGCCTGGTAACGAGGTACGACCTGCTTGACTCCACTGCCACATTGCGTCACTCATTCCGGGCTCGTACTTTTGATCATACAGCACCGAGTCGCCCAAATACATCCAGCGAAGAGAGCGACAGATATGGCAGCAGATCGCGAACACACTCCGGATCCAATCCTGCTGGGTACCTGAGCGCTCGCGATAGACTACAGTGGTCCTCTGTGTCATCTCACCGCACGAAGAGGCAGCAGCTTTCCGCGCAGCCGTTAAATCTTCTTGCGGACTTTGGAGCGAGAGAAACCGCCTCCTGCTCCACTACAAGCGCCTTTCCCGAGTCTGTGCTCACACCAAGCGACTTCTGTTCCTTCACATGGATCGAAGTCTCCGTCCTTCAACAACCGCATGAAAATGATCCATTAGACTTAATTTCTGACGACCATCAGTCTCCTCCGCGCCAGCCTGTCATTGCGAGTGTGCCAAAAACCGGCCCTCAATTCGTTCCGGTCCATCGACACGCCTTCCAGTCGCAGCCGCTCAGCGCTCATCCCAGTCTCGAGAGAATCGCGTGGAATACGTTCCTACGCTTCACTGTCGACTATCGAAGGTGCGCTCAACTTTGGGGACTAATCCGCCGATATTCAATTTTCCTCAGAGAAGATGGACCGATGGACGAGAAGCGTTAACAACTTCACACTAGTGGTAAACCGCGGGAAGAACGTTCTGTTTCCCGGGTATGTCCGTGCCCCTGAGCTTGTCGTTCCTTGCTAAAAGAGGTTCCCCTTCAGCGGTTAAACCCGTTGAAAGAAATGCTCTCAGACATGGAGGTGCAAAAGGCGTCGATACCTGCTGGCAACGAACTTCAGGTACGTGGTCGAGGTGCCAGCAGATATCGCCAACTCATCTGTCCCAGATGTTGCTTTTGCCTTGCGTTCGCTGGAAGATGTCGACGATGATCGAACAGAACTCGAGGAGCTGAAGGACTTTGCGCGCCGCTTGCACCTCGATCTCTGGGCCAATGAGCGACCATGCAACAGACAGCTCGAATCCTACACTCGAACATTAGATCGCGAATAATATTGTACAGGGGTATCCCGATATAGGCGTCGAAAATCAGATGGTCAGCGTGTTGCCTCAAACCTGACCTCTCCACTCACCAGCCGACTGCGCGACATCCACGGTTCTGTTCGCGTGCAATCTCCTGTGGAACACTCCGCTCATCTTCTGAGATAAGCGTGCCGTCAAGCCCATCCGCTCGACTCGTGCGCTTCGGCGAGCCATCATGATTCCGCGGTGGGATGAAATCCACCGGCAATGGGCTGTTCTCTCCACTTCGCTCGGGACTTGTTCGTGCACTCGCACTCGGGAACACGTTCCGGTGCACAGTCACGTCGACATCGCCATCGCTGCGCTTACGTTCGAGCAGCAGGTGACGACCTCGCGCCACTGTCGGATACCCCGGCGCCGGGCGACCGGGCGCGGTCACCATGAGACGGCTCACGTTCTTGCGAGAGCTCGCCGTGTAGCTTTCACAGGCATTGAAAGGCAGTCGAGCTCTTGTTCACTCAAAGCCTTGTCGGATAGGTTGGCCGTCCGCGTTGGTTGTGTGTACGGGTCTGAGTCTGCATTGGTTTGGTTCGTGATTGATTGTATGATTTGGTGTCGCGTCGGGGCAGTGAACGGAGTGGTACTGTAGCAGTGCGACGGAAGGGGGGGTATGTAGTTGGTCGTCACCCATCCGTGCGGGCCATCTTTCCTATGTATCTCTGCACTCAGACATGCGGCCCTGTGTGTGTCTGGATCCATCTTTAGCACTTGGCAGGTGCATGCAAGTGCAAATCCAGCCAAGAGACAGGAGTCGCACAGTGAGGCTGCGCGGCGTCAGACCTTGACATCATCACAAGCGAGGCACAAACATGGCCGCCACCCCACCGCGCCCCGCAAGTCGGACGACGGGAACCGCAAGTACGAGGTGGTTCGCCGCGCGAGTCCTCGCTGCTATTGGAATCACTCATTGCGTCACGGTGTTGGTTGAACATCCTCGCTGTATAGCAAACACGCACTCGTTTAAGGTTGAGCGGCGGAATGCCTATTTTCGGCTCAGACAGATAGCGTCCATGCAGGACGGGACGGAACGGAACGATGTTCATTAAGAAAGTGACGATGCGATACAATCCGCCTGAGATGGAGGTGAGCAAACAGGTGGCTCCTTTAGGATGAGAACGGCCGAGAATGGAGGCACAGCAGATGTACAATCAGCTGGTAACACGGGCGAGACGATGCAGAGATGCAGGCAGGTGATTCATGTGTAGAAACAGGCAGGATGTTGGAGCTGGAGATGAATTGAGCGAAACGATGAGCGCAGACGCCTGGTAAGGCGCGACTTTGGGAGCCACCAGGCGCCTCTAGCCAATGCAAGCGACGATGTGAACGACAGCGAGATGACAATCAAAGATCCAGCAATGCAGGGAGAAGAGAAGATAGCAAGGTTCCTGATCCAGCGCGCACAGGACGAGCAGTATGCTGGTCCGCGCTGGAACTAAGGTCCACTCAGCGCTTCCGACTCGGTGCGCGGCATGCCCAGCCCTCCCCACCACCATTTATGGACTGAGTTTGCGTGCGCGATGGCAGTCCGACGCCGCTGCCACCTTGGATCGACGAGGTGCGCGACATACCCAAGCCACTACCGCCAGTAACAGACGACGTCCTGGGCATGCCTTACCGCTGCCACCAGTATAAGACGAAGTCCGCGGCATGCTGAGCCGCTTCCAGGCCGTCCTGTCCGGGTGACGCTGTCACCGCGGCTGTGAGTCGCTGTGCGCGGGCTGCCTGCGTCGGCGCGTCCCGATCGTGTGCGGTATCATCTCCAACGGCAAATCGGATCGAGCGCCCAGGAGAAATCTCGCGTGGACGCAGACGCGCTGGGACGGCGGTCGCGCGACGGTGTGGCGTGTCGTCGGGGAGACAGCGCCTCTGCGTCGGTGGTACTGCCGCCGGTGGCGAGTGGGGGTGCAAGCTGCGACGGCGGTTGATGGTGAGCGATACATGAGGTCGATGGCCGCTGCCACCGCTGCGCCGCCGTGCTGTCGGAGGCACCGCAATATCCGCTGAACCGCTGACTCCGGACCAGAGGACTCGTCTCCATCGGCTGTTGCGGCAACCCCGCGTTCCTTGCGGTGCAGGTGCATTCCGTCTTCCGCCCGCTTCCTTCTTTCTTTCTCCGTCTCCTTCGCCTTCGAGTGTTCCTGGTCGCTGCTACTTTTCTGAGGATAGAGTGCCTCAAACCCCGCCCGCACGCACGAGCCTCAAACTTCTCTCCGCCTTGTGCCCGAGCTTTCGATATGCCCTGTACCTGTTCTTGACACGATCCGGTGTCCCGGCAAACTTTCGGATCTCGTTCTCCAGTCGCAGATGCTCGCTGCTGCAAAAGCGTTATTCACCACCTCAACTTCGACTTCGCCTGTATCGTCTCCATCGGCTTTGTGCTCGACAACGAGATGGGCCCTCACGCCACTCGGCAACGAGCACCCGACCCTTGGGAATATCGTACGGCTGATGCTCGCCTCAGGCGAAGTTGGAGTGCCAGCATGTGAGTCGATGAAACGTGCGGCGTCGGCAGAGGCGGGATGTACAAGTCGGCTTGACTGCGCGTGGGATTCGGGAGAGTCCATTTCGTCGTCCGAGCCGTCGTCGTCAAGCATGTCTGGATAGCACGTGCTCGGCGCTCGCGCTCGGCCTCGTCGACTCGGGCGACGGCTACCGCCGCCTTTCATTCTCGCTTCCCGATGCGCTAGTAGTTGCGACCTATTCATCAACATATAAGGCATTCGTGCGAGCAAGGGCAGGGCACAAAAGGACGGACCTCCTTGGCAGCGTCGCGGTTGACCACGACGTCCTCTGGTGCGCCCGCATGACGCATGTCATGCGCCCACTCGGGCGTAACGTCCTTGGACCGTTGTCTCGACCATGTCCGCCGGACGCTGAACCTCCGTCCCAACGAGAAGAACGGAATCGACAAACCATCTGTGGGATAACGTCAGCAAGCGATTTTTGATTCAGGTCAAGGAACGAGTGAAAAGCCGGCTTATGGGTACTTACGGACAGCAACTGAACAGATCACCACCAAACGCAACAATCGGTTGGATGCTCGCCGCAAGGATCTGTGCTTGGTTCTCTGGCCCGGTCTCTGGGACGTCTGTAGCTTCTTCGCCGCCAGGGTTGAAATGAAGATGGCACCGACGCCCATAGGCCGAAATGTCCTGCGAAAACTGGCTCGCGGAAGGTCTTGATGTTCCGGGATCCAGCAGCAATACGTAACTGAACGGGGC
>JAFKAK010000768.1:0-12857 GCA_019914995.1 Acanthochlamys bracteata
AATTTAACGAAAAGGTTCTCTCCGCCGCGGCGATGTATAAATATCATACCAAGATGTATGAATACGAAGATTTTTCATTTTCATCTGCCAACTAAACGCGAATCCCATCACTGCATGTTTTGCGCAGGTGTGAACGCTCCCAAGCCTGTATATAGCTCGTTTCCATACCCATAAATCATAATCGAATATGCCTGTCCCCAATACTTTTCTGTCTCTTGCCTTTGTCATCCCGTCGGTTGGTATCTGCGGTCCTTTTGTATGCCATGTGTCTAATTCCAGATGTCGTACGATACGTCGAGTTAGGTTCCTTATAACTCCTACATGCGAATGCGAGAGGTGTATATATTAACCCGTTCTCCACATATTCCTCTGCTCCCGTCTGCTCGCGGCCTTCCCGTTCCTCTTCAAGTATTTCTCAACTGGCTCCTAATCTCCTACCCCTCACTATCACCCCACGAGTTACCAGCCCCCCAACCCAGTCCCTATGCAACAGCCAACACCATACCGGACACTAGTGCCACGATAACACGTCCCCCAACCCTCAAACGCATCACAATCTCCAGTTTGGCTACTTTCCGGATCTTCTTGTTCAGATGCCATGACGTTCGTTTCTTCGCTCCCTTATTCCCCCTCCTCTCTTCCCCAGACCTCTTTTCCGTATCTCGACTCTGGCATTGTCTAGCAGCGTTATAGCACACCATGCGGTTCAGCGGAGGATGTGGAAGGCGGCGCACGACGGTAGGATCTTGGTACGGTTCAGGATCTATCAGAGATTCGCGAAAGAAGAAGTACGATAGCAGGGTTGATGGACTGAGGTTGGGTGAGTGGTTGTACAGCGCGCCGGTACGGTGGTTGACGAGGAAGAGGAGAGGAGGAAGGATGTAAGAGCATTGGGGAGATTATTATCTGTGGGTGGATGTTAGCTGGTTTGTAGAACTGTGATGGTGCGAGGACGCGTAGAAAATGAAGCTAGGTTTGTGTATGTTGCACGACATATGAGGTTGGTGGTTCCGTTTAAACAGAGCACGAGGTGGCTTGTGTGAGTTATCCCTACCGTTCCACTACCAAATGCCACATGCTGTAGGGGTGAGATGGTGGCTTACCCGTGTTACGAGAGACTCTTTCTGTCTTCTAGCTCATTTGGTAGGAGCTTGGCAGATGGAGAGGCAAGCGGTGTTGTTGCGAGGAGAAAAATGGGTCTGCGTTCAAAGTTCTTCTTCTTGGCCTTTCGATGGCGGGTCTGGGGTAGGGATGGTGGTGGACTTGGAGGGGTGCGGATGGGGTTCTTGAGCTTGAGTCGCCATGGTGGTGCTTCAGGGTGATCGTCAGGGTGTTGTGTAGACTGTGCACAGACCAAGCTTGGTAAGAGGCTGTGTAACTGCACGTGAAGATGTTAGTGTGAGGGTGTAGACGGTGGTTGAACTGATGTGTCGACGGAACTCGGAACTCTCCGGAGAACGACATCGTCTAAAGCCACCGAACATCGAATAAGATGCTCAGGACATATCGATAAGAGCACATCAAGCCTTGCCAATCCACTCTTCAACAAAGCTCCAAGAAATTGTGGACGGAGAACGGAGGATCGGGGTCGGAGGAATGGTGCATGCGGCCACGTGCATCATCACGCTAAGCCCATTCATGCTGAAAGGGCGGAAAGATTCAGAATATCCCGAAGAGAATCCCAGGCGCAATGCATGCAGAAGTTCCGCATCCTTCCTGTTTTATCTGAACCTCTAGCAGGCTCCTCCACCAGCGCTTTATCTCTCCATGGAATGTGCTCTTTAGAAACTCCAATCTGTCAGCACGACCTGCTTACGGTACTCCCAGACCATTAAAGGGCGTTGTTGGGCCGTCTTTTCGTCCGCGATTCTCTCCCAACTCCCCTTCCGCCTACCTCCGTGCTCAGGCTACCATTTTTCGCAAACCAGGTTACGTCGTCTTTCCAACAGGTAGGAGGCAGTGTAAACAGAGTGGACGCGGATCATATTTTGTATTCTGATCCGTTCCTGATTCTGATGACGATTCCGATTCCCTCACCCTAAGACCTGAGGCGACCTTTAAAAGTGCTCGCACCACCACGAACGACTATTTCGGACGATCCAAAATCAGCGAATATGCCGAAAAGAGGCGACCGATCTTGCCGTTCGTAGGAAGATGCGGAAGGGGACGCATAGTTGCTTTGAGGTATGTTCTGTTGCGTTGCTCCCTCTCACTGCCTTGGTCCCTCCAGTCGTTCGCGTCAAGAGCCCATTGCAGTCTACTCAATTCCGCTCGCACGATTCTTTTTGTTGTCTCAATTACGTCGTTCGAGCCCATGCGACCCGTTTCAATTTGCAGCATAAGATTTGCTTTGTGCGTTTCGATCCGTGACTGACGCCTCTTAGGCCGTCGCCGGAAGATTCGCTGCATCTATCCACCCGACAACCCCGATGTCTGCTCCGAGTGCTTTGCCCGTGGGTCCCGGTGTGTTGATCAAGAGAACGCCAGCCCGGATGTCATCGTCGACCATAGGAAGAATCTGCGCGAACGAGTCTCCCGACTCCGAGGCTCTGGTTGAATCTCTTCTCGATGATAAGCCGAGACCGGACGAGTACTACTGAAAACAAGCTCGTCGAAGACGCCCTAATATCGTGACCCGCGACGCTTTTCCACCGACGCCTCTTTCTTCGGATTCTTCATCGGCGGTGCTGCAGAGACCTGGCTTGCGGCATGCGCCGTCGGAGCGAGGCCACTACGTCCCTATCTTGTCTGTCATCGAGGATGCTGTACGTAGACTCTGGTGTCGTGGTTCAAGTGCTAATGATTCTGGCAGCTGAACGACGCCGAAGAGCGGATGAAGGGCAAATGGAGCCTCAACGAAAAGACTCTGCCCCGTCTCCTGGTACAACGCGAGAGCGCTTATACCATCACCTGCAAACATAATGATAACATAGATGACCCCACGTCGACTGTGTTTCAAGCTAAGAAGGACCGCGTCAGGAAGGCCTTCTTGCAGTTCTACCACCACATGACCAGCTCAACAAGATACTGAACAGCAACAGCGAGTGGTGGGCGACATGGAGGCTGAAGTGCAGTGGGACGTCGGGCGACCTTTACCTCCCAGTTCACTGCGAAGGCTTCTGTCTGAAGGTAACATTGGCGCTATCGGAACTGTCGTGCTAAGCGTCGGTATCTGCTCAGATACGGACTCCGTCGACAAATATATTGAAGCTGTTGACCGGTTCCTCCTCTCAGACGATGAGTACGCTGCGACTCTCGAGGGTATGGAGTGCTTGATCTTGAAGGCAAGTGGTATGTTGATGTTGGCCAACCACGGCGGGCGTGGCTTGCGTACCGAAGGGTTTGATGTACACTCAACTCATGGTAAGTGATAGTCAGCTAGATGTTGTGTTGAGATACTAATCGTACAACAGGGCCTTCATCGAAAGCGAACATCATCAGCAGCACATGAGAGAGCATATGGTGGCCCTGTATCACGGTGATCGATTCATCTCGCTGCTTCTCGGACTCCCCATACGGCATTAGCGATACGCACTGCGACTTGACGTTGCCAGAGATGGGTGGAGAGTACATGGCGCCGCTTATCTTCATGAAAAAGGTCGCCGTGTTGGCGGGCAAAGTCATTGACAGGAACCAAGGTGTCGCCGAGCAGTCTTTCGCCCTGGGCTCTGCAATTGGACCAAGAGCTAGAAGATGTGTGGAAGAAGTTGGACCCCAATTGGATCGAGGTTTCGCACCTCATGGCCGACATCGAGAGCACCGCCGCCGAGATCCGTGGAGCGTGTCATGGCGCAGATGGTCTATCAGCAAATCCGAGTCTACCTCCACCTCCCATTCATGCTGAGTCGCAGGCCAACTCCCGCTTCACGTACAGCCGGACTGCATGTCTCAATGGATCGAGAGAGGTATTGCGGCTCTACTAGTGTCCCGTGCCGGCGACGTCCAACCACTATACGAGTGCAAAGCCGTCGACTTCATCGGCTTACATCGGCAGTCCTCATCATGCTCGGGCTGTTCAACTTGGCACAAGCGGGGCATGACCCCCCAAGGAACAGGAATCAGATATCAGACTGATCGAGATAAGTGTCGGACATCTTCCGGCGGGCCTCGTCCGAGAAGGGTGGAAGGTCGCGCTTCAGAGTGCGGAGGTGCTGGAGCACATGTTGGCGAAACTGAGGTCTGGTCATTGCGACTTCACAGACTACGTCATTCCTTACTTTTGGCACTATCTCAATCCGGCGGGGCGGCTGACGACCCACGAACTGCATTGCCCTTGTCAACGGAGCAGTCGTGCCTACCCCAGTGACAATTTCGCCATCGCAAATCACCTCATCGTCGGACAGACGGGATCGGACTTCTCCGGGGCGCCGTTGACGACTACAACCACGGACACAACTGCGACATCGACGTCGCAAGATGCTCAGCTTCCAACCCCAACACTGCCACTGATCCATTTGTCTCGGCATGATGGCTTCTACAACCTGGCCGGCGCCACCGAAAGCACAAATGGCGAAGCTCAGGGCGCGCAAATCAACGAAGATGGCCTGAATAACTCTCCACTACCGACAAATAACTCTCGTGGCAAAACATGCCAATGGACATTGACCAGGATTGGGTTGGTTCTTGAACGACAGTCAGGCTACCATACCTGTGCCGCCTATTCCTGATCACTTCGCGCAGTCGACGTTCAATGGGTTTAGTTGAGTAATCAGGCGTCTGACTGGCTGGTCGGGTAATGGCGAAGTGGAGTTGGGAGCTGGGGGTGGTGATGATTGATGGAGCGTGTGTGATCACTGCGTGCTGTTGATGGTGGCTTGGTAGGGTCGTCTTTAGAGGGCGACAGTATTCTGATATCCATCTCCTCTGCTCTTTTTATGAGGAACACAGGGTTCGGTAGTGGAACAACACTTTCATAGAGGAAAAAAATAGCACTTCAATCCATGAATCGATAATGCGAAAATGTAAAAGTACTATCGTGATTTGAATACCACTGACCACGAAAACCCCGGTCCACGTAACCTACAGAACACCAAGAGCAATTGACCAATCAACCACACCTAAGCGTTCCAGAATGTTCACTGGGCACGTGCTCAGGTGCCTAACCAGTGAGTGCCGCTCACGTCAAGCCCTCCGTTTCCGCCTGCGACTGCGACTCGAGACTCGGCGCACGCAGCCCCACCAGCCAGAACAATTTCATCTTACACTCGCGCGTCTGTCTTCGGACTTCTGCGCCGCTTGAGTTCGGTGCCTTCTACTCTCCTCTCGTTCCTTTTCATTTTGTCCCTCTGCTTCTTCCTTCCACCTCGTCAGCTACGCGTACGCGTAAAGACCGCAGGACGGACAGGACAGGGCGACGTCGGAATCATGCCTTCTGTTACGAATACCTTCGATCGGGTCCGGAACAGGTTAGGCACTTTGGGGAGACTCGCGCCGGATGATGCCTATTTGAGCTGTAAGTTATTGCTGTCCCTTCGCGCTGGTGCCCAAGTTGGCTGATGTTTGTTGGAAAGATCATGATGTTCGGGGTGTTGCATCCTAATGCCTGCTCTTTAAGACTTCGCCGAACTGTGCTGATATGCGATTGGCATAGTCACGAAGCTGGATGGATAGCATCAAGAACGACTGGCTGACGGATAATGCGATTGCCTTCTGGGAAGAGTACGTCCAGCTCCCTCCGTCCCCTACCCGCCCATCCCACAAGATCTAACCAATCCAACACAGATACCTCGAGCGCGAAGAGCTATCCGCCTTCCCGGCCGCCCAATCGTGCTGCTCCGCCCTCAATGTCCTTCATGCTAATGAATACGCCGGACCTCACCCTCAGAAGCCCTCCCAAACTTCACCAAAACACACACATCTTCCTCCCCGTAAACGACAACCGCGACGCGGACAACCGCGGAAGGCGGCTCGCACTGGTCGCTCCTCCTCGTCTCCATCATCGACGGCGTCTCCTTCCACTACGATTCGCTCTCCCCTCAAACGACCAGGACGCCCCGGAACACGAGTTCCAAACTCGAGATCCTGTTGGAGCAAACAGTTGCGGTTCATTCATATGGAGGATGCGCTGCAGCAGGAAAAAACGGGAATGATTGTGGAGTCTTCGTCTGCCTACTCATGAAACACCTTCCTCCTAAAGCGCCTCCTCCGCGCCGACGCTTCCAAGAAAATCAGCATGAGCATGGTGCACCAAGACGTCGACGCCGCATCTGGCCGCAAGACCATGTGCTGCGCATTATCGATTCTCGGCGGCGCAAAGAAGGCGAGCGACGCTGGTCCCGTACGTATCATCCTTTTTCTTGACCTTTTCAATAAGTCTGCTGATATGACTCGTCGCGCTCGCTCGTTCGGTTTTATTATCTGCGAGCTGTTGTCGTTGTCTCTGTTTCGGGACTGATTCTTAGTCGGAGCGTGTCTCTTATCGGAAGGACCAAACAAGTCGAAGTCACCACAGGATAGGCGAGGAGAATGAGAGTCGAAGAGTATGTAGGCAATGGGCTTTGCCCGATCCTCGTACTCGGACACACGATACGGAAAACATGAGTATTATGATGGATGGCTGGAAGAGATCTGTATGATTCATGAAGGCGCAATTTCGACGGGCTAGCATGGCCATCGACGATTATCAAGACAGTGTCTCGATTTTTTCTTTCTTTTACTTTAAGATGTGCATGGAGACCAGATGGGCCGGGCCGGGCTTTTTCTTCTATAGGCAGGCGGATCAGATGGTGGAGTTTACGGAAAGCTCTGCTTATATCTCCTCCGTTTTTTTACGGCGGCTGATGCAGCCCTGACCTAGTCTCACGGCTTCTTCTCAATGAGTTATGCATGGGTAGGAGCGAGCATCAGCAAGGGAGCGATCACACCGGTTTTCAGATGTTAGAATTTCAAGATGGTTACTATCTACGACTATCGGTGCTTTTAAAGCTGTTGTCATGTGAAATGAGGGTAACGTTAAACCCATTGACACACGTTTTCTGCCTTACCACCAGGAGTGTGACGAAACTAATGTACGGGTAGAAGTGTAGAAAACAGGAGAAAACAGGAGAAACTTCGCAGGCCTGCAACAACACCATATCCCTTCCCGCAAGAAATGCTCTGCATGAAAGAAACCCATCCGGAAACCCTATCTTGCGCTAATATACAGCATTCATCGATGAGAGCTGAACCACAACGTGTCGATTTCCCGCCACTCTCACACACAGCAGACGCCGGGATTGAGTCCATCTGTCTCAACCCTTGAGAGCAGTCTTGTCGTTATGGCTGCCTGAAACTCCATTCATCTTTGCGACCGGGGTTGGCCTGAGCGAGTGCGAATTTTACGTTGCAGGACGAGCCTCTGCGCAAGTTTTTCAAACTCTTTCTTCATACCCTTCTTCTTCTGTTCCACTCCTCGAACAACCCTTCAAGCTCAGTCGTATGCTGATCCGCATTTGCTTCAAAACATGTTGTCCATCGCGGCATATGTCTCGGCAATATCATTCACCGCGGTCTCACTATCACGATGTGTCGTAGCAGACGCTTGGAGATGCAGGCGAGCTGGTCTGAAATCGCTCGCTGGTGCGGCTGCAAAGTAGTCTCATTCGATCTCTTTCAGCAGATTCGGGAGCAACGGACGGTTCTCGCCCGGCTCTGGTTCCGACTCGGACTCTGACTCTGCGGAGGTGGAGCTGTGACTGCTGGGCCGGTGCGAGTCTTGCGGGAGGCGGCGATGAACGAATCTCAGTATATGGACTCTTGGGTTGGACCAGAGAGTCATCGCCAATTTCAACCAGAGTCTCATCGCCTTCCGTGAAGGTCTCACCATCCCTCTTCCTCATAGAGTTCGTACGACTGGGTCTGCTCTACGAGTTGCGGGGATGCATCGCGTACTGTTTCTTCGAAGGCCACATCCCTTCGCGCGGATGTTGGTACCTTGGCCTCATTTTGGGTAATGCGATTCCTGAGAGAAGTGTGATTTTGAGACCATGTCGTTCCCGCTGCCCTTGCGGTTCGTCGCTTCCTGAATCGGCTGAGTCATATGATCGTAAGGTCTTGGGCGGACTTTCAAAATACTTCAGGGCTCCACTGGACTTTGGACAAGCGCCTGCGAGTCTGTTTGCGTGATCTCTTCCGCAAGGTCGGGTTCTTCCGTTAGGGCAGCTCGTCTGTCAATCGCCGAACGAATGCTGTGGGCTGCGCTTTGGACTTGCGGCTCTTCTTGAAAGGGTCGCTCCTCGCGGATCTCTCTTCTCCAATCTCTTTGTTCCATCTGCTCTCGTCCTGCGTAGCTAGAGATGGCCTTGGACTCTGCGCGTGGAGATGGAGGAGGGATTTTGGTATTGCTCGAAAGAATTTCGGGTAGAGGCACCAGAGCGCTCGCGTTGCGGATGCAGATGCGTTGGGTCTTACCTCATCTCGCCGTGCTTGAGTATATTCGCGTTCTCTAGGTGCTTTCGCTGTTGTGTACGATATACGGGTGCAGAAGTTTCCCGCCTTCTCCCGTCGAATACCGATGCTCTGAACAAGACTGTTCAGCGATTGGCGGCAGAAGGTCGTTTGGATGCCCCACGGACCGGGCTGGGACTGCTGGGCTCCTCCAGGACTCGATCGGGTGCGATAGCCTTGGCAGATCTCTGAGCTCCATTCTTTACTTGATCATCCCCATGACCACAACGTTGGTACGCTTCGCGGGGCGGTGGAGAAGAAAATGTTTCAGCCATACGCTTTCGCGAAGTCCGGTTTGACACTAAAGGTGAGGACTGGTATTTTCCTCCGCGGAAGAGGACGAAGTCACTGCTTCCACTTCCGGGACCCCTCTCAATCAATCGATTCCTTCTGCATCATCGTGAGATGCCACAGGTTGCGGTACATGCTTTCAGTGCCCTCTTCCTCGTCGTCAGAGTATGATGATTCCGAAATGTTCGAGCTAATCTCAACTACCTCTGAAACTTGGCTGGGCCTTCACTTTCTTGTCTGAGTGGCTCGCGCATCATCTTTGGCTCTTTCTTCTCGGATTTGCATTTGCTGTTGTTTCCTCCACTGGCAGCCTTGCGGTGTTGTTTGTGACCCTCCTGGGCAGTTTCACCGCCACAGCCGCGATTTGGAAACGCATTTGCCAACGACTGGATATTTTTGGGAGACTTGCTCGCTTTGATTTTCACACTTTTCGTATGGACTCCTTGGCCTTTGCGCTTCGGCGCTGAACTTTTCGATGCTCGGGTCGTTTTGTTGGCCGGCCGCCTTCGCGGAGAGGATACTAACGTGCGGGAGCGAGACTTCATTGGCTTTTCCTCATGTACCTTGATTGAGAACTGCCATCTCCCGAACTTGCAGCTTCAATACCGCATCGACCGAATTAGCGGCATCTCGTCCGTGCGACGTTTGTGTTCAGGCTCTTCATCAGAAGGAATATCGAAGACTTCATCGTTGCCGAGTTTTCTTCGTGAAGATGCTTCACCCGCTTTAGATTTGGGCGCCTTGGGAACCCCGTGCTAGCCACAGATCTTGGCTGTTTCGAACGGCTTTGCATGTGTCCTTCCAGCACGTTGATTTTTGTGGCGTCACAGCACTACCTTCTTTCCGGTGTATTGACAACATGTGCTGACGACTTGGCACGGGATGTGGCAGGATCTTTTATTCTTCATATCGGCAGATCGTTTTGCGCTGGTCGAGGAGCTCTCTTCATTGCTGGAGAACTGGGCACGTCAAATTCATATCATTCACGTATGCCCAGACCTTTGCATACGTGCAGGTTTCTTCTGATCGCCGGCAGGACTCCAGGCACAGATGTAAGCTGCGTGCTCTTCGAGGACACTGGCCCCCGCGTCCACCACGTGACACACTCCCGCGATGATTCTCCAAAACATATGGCTCTGTCGACCTGGGAAGCATCCTTCTGAAGGGCTCAGTCAGCCGCTTAGAAGAGGTCGATGCCTCGTTATCCTCGTCTTCGTCATCGTCCGTATCTATGTTGATGGGCTTGGTATCTGGACGTTTTGACAGAAGCGTGGTGGATCAGCTTCACCGATGTCCATTGATCGGTCGACATCAAGATGTCCGGGACGAAGGTCTTTATTGGCACCGCGGATCGTGTGTCGCTGACGTCAAGAATTTGGCTACTAGACACTCTACGAGACTGCTCCTTGCCGCTCCATGGGTCGAACCTGTTTCGTGCCGGTCTGGACGAGAGCTCCAATGTCGTCCTGAGAGTTGGCACCACCATTCCGCTTTGTTCCTGCTTACTGGACGCAACGCTTGCATCCAAGAATGGTAGTGGAGGCCTCAGTACCCGTGGGAAACGCTTGACGATCCTTGTCGACACACCCCTTTGCACTCGTTCGCATCCTTTCTTTTTCGGAATGTAATAGCGAAGGTTGGCGCATCGTACTGGAGAGTATCACCGGTAGGTCCATTGGCCGACCTCAGAGTCAGAACAAGATCCCGGCTCAACAATAGTGTGTCGTGCTTGGGAGTCGTAGCGATGACTTTGCAGGCGGGGTGACGAATGTGACGTAGGGTATGTCAGATGAAGCCAGGTCTTGTGAGAGTTCTGCGGTGTGATGAGCGTAAGGTGTTGACCTTGAACGATAGCGGAGCATAACCAGGAGTTGAGTTTGAAAACCCATCAGAGGCGGTAAGTGAAAGCCATTGCACCGCAGATCAGTTTTGGGCTTGGGTAGGGTGCAGCTCGTCCTCCAGTGTCAGATATGTCTGGAATGCTCTAGCCACTTCTGGTCGCTCGTTTCCTTGAAAGACGGGAGCGCCGTTGGGGATCTTTGTCTGATTCCAGAAGAGCGAGAAATTGAGGCCGCATTGTAGTGCGCTTGACGATGATGGCACCACATGATTCGTCTCCTCCCATTTCGTGTCGCTGCTATGATTGCCCTGAGGTAGTGACCATTTCATGGCGGGACTTGAAATGTGTGCCGACGGATGGAGAACACAAACATACGGCGAATAGACATCCCGATCAACCTGCGTTTGTAGTGTGATTGCGATGCATCGGCGAAGAGTCGGAGGTATTTGTCAGCGATGGGACCAAGATCTGCGCTGGGAGCGGCATCCTGAGAGATGAGGACGCAGACGCTGAGAGAACTCGCCTTCGTCGCGAATGTCAAGAGCGGCGTTGAAGTCGGGCAGACATGGCTCGTGGGATGAGTGAGTGGCATACGCTGTGAGCGTGTGGGTTCCTGTGCAGTGAGTGTGAGAGCACAAAACAAGAAAAGAGACGAAAAGAATGGTGTTGGTTTGTGGTTTGGAGTGAGGTGGGGATGAGCTTGTTGGGCTGGAGTTTCAAGGGGAAAGAGGAAGGCGCGGTTGTCGAGATCGCGCATTCACTTTAAATTGAGACCTCTCCTTGAGCAGCCTGCGTACTGCGCCCCGGCAAGAAATTTGTGCAGAAAGCCCTGCTACCCGCCAAACAGACTTCCAGGACAGCCTTTCCTTCATCTGGCTTCTGGCTCTGCCTCTAGTAATGACAGTACATACCTGGGAGTGGGACGGTGCATGACGGTGCCACACTCAGCTGCCTAGAAATTGTTAGCATAGGTCTGAACAATTACGAGATTGCACATGCTATAACAGAGTTAGCTTCAAAATGGTCTACTAGAGACTGAGGCATGGTGGTCGTACAGATTATTGACGGCGCAAGCAGAAATCTCAGCTAGAGTAGATGCTTAGGAACAGAAGACCACAAAGATGCAAATGTGGATATGTAGAAGAGAGGATTGAAAACCAGCGTAGAGGGTTGCACGGGCGAAACACAGCATACGTATGAGTTTCGCATTTTTTCTTGCAAGGTACAAAGAAATGGAGACAGTGGGGAGAAAGGCTGGATAAGGCCCGAGATGCCCTCCTCTCGATTTTATATGGATACGTTTTTGCGTCGTAGGCACCCAGAGCAGGCACGAATCAACTCGACATCTAGTCCATGGGTGCCTACTAACACATGAGACTCATTTGTACCTCCTGCCAAAGTGCTGGGTCCCGGAGCCGTATAATTCTGTGAGCTTGGACTAAAACTCGGGAATCAGGATGCCAGAGAATTCCACTGGTAACCTCCTGAAACCTGACCAAAGGACCGAGGCTCTCACTTCCATTTTTCTGGACACGCGAATCTGTGCACATCCAACGTAGAACTGAGCGCAGCTGGCCTTGTGTGCTGCATGTAGGGCTGCCTTCGGCCCGAAGTAGGTATTCACCTGGAGGAACCGATGCCGGTAAGGTGAATTGGAAAAAGTTCGCATTCTGTACGTGACCCATTTGAGGATACCGTCGCTCTGCTGTGCTGGCGTTGTATGAAGTCGTGAGAGAATAGATCCCCTGCCAGTCTCCGGAGCTGTCGTAGTCAGCGGCAGCGCCTGGCGCCTGGGACAGATAGACCTGTTGTGACCGTGTCAAGAAAGGTTCTTTGCAACGCCGAACCCCACTACATCCCCAGCTTGAATGGTATATGTAAGAGATATCGGCCAGATGCCCTCCAGAGTTGCAGCGCATGTCGGTGGAGTTGACGTTCGGGAGGAGTATTGGGAGTTGTTGGTGCAGCGGATGTACTGGTAAGGCTCCCCAATGACCTGGCCATTTACGATCAATCGATCATAGTTCCAGTGACCAACGACGACCGATATGTTCACTGCTAAAACAGCAAAGCCGTACAACAGGTTTCTCATATTGTCGTATGTTGTTTTGAAGGATGCCCTGTAAAATCGGTGTGTGGGAAGGTACACACTCTACGACTGCTCTTCTTGTGTCGCATCACTGCATTCTGAGACTCAGAGGATACGAAGACTCAGGGTCTACCGACACTTTATATTGGATTGATGTAAAAGGTCCTGACCATTTGACGATCGGTCTTATCCGGGGCTCTTTTGATTATTAAC
>JAFKAK010000769.1:0-13001 GCA_019914995.1 Acanthochlamys bracteata
ATGATAGCAATCAATTAGCGCGAAATGCTATTGATGGTTGTTTGCTTTGGATGTTCAGCTTTGCGCGTGCTCATCTCTTGAGAATAGAACTTTACATGGTGGCGAGAATCGTTTAAAGTCATCCATGCGTTTCCGTGTCGCATTTGGTGAAAGTATTTTTACTAAGACGTGAAAGAGCGACGGATGCATTGCTAGCCAGGATTTTGAGCCGAGCTTTGGCTTGTGGTACCCCAGGATACCCCATTAGGTGCACAAAGTTTGCGTAAACCTGTGTGGAGTTACACCGCGTAGTCTCATTTGTGAGTCGAAGGCAGTTCGAAAACTGTATGGAGCCAGCCACAACGCATGAGGCTCATTGTGAGATGAGAGCGGTTAGTTTTACGGAAGAGCGATGCTACCCACCGCTTAATGTTTCTTTTCCCATGGAGTAATCAGACTGCGAGGTATGCATTCTGTCCGTCATGCAGAACAGGGCTATCAGTCATTACATGCTTGTTGTACAGCAGAATTCGTAGGACGGAATTGATATTACAGTGGAACAGTGACCAAGAAGCTGATAGAGAAGTACATTTGAGAGGGTGGAAAAGATGGTAGAAGATGAGATCATCGGCAACAACGGCTCAACAGTGACATAAGAATGGAGCTTTACGTGTCTCAGTGTTGGGTGCGCGACCTGGACTGCGTTTGACGTTCAAATGTTGGCCTTCGCAGGTCTGAGAGCATTGCTCTTTAAGCTCATCTGAACCTTTGGTGCTACACGGAACAAACCCCACGAAAAACTCTCCCACTATAGTCGAAAGAGATCTACCTTCTGTACAGAGATTGCGTTTCCGCTGTGTCCCATCTTTGAGGGTGACCGATGGCCTAAAACTGGCGACATAACAGACACAATGGCCTTCGTGATGCTCTGTATGAGCCAAAGGCGGTCTACGTCAGCACAACGGGCTAGCACTTAGATTCTTGGGCTTTCCACCGGATCGAGCGATAGAAGGTGGAGTAACAACGCTGACTGGGATGCGAACAACGAATTATTGCTACAGCGTGGCGCCCACCTGCGAACGATAGGCAGATTGAAGACCCAATCGAAGACGTAAATGGAGCACAGTCCCCGTTGCTGATGTGGGGTGATAGTTCGCGGGAAAACATAAGCCATCAGCGGTGATCAAACTGAGCAGGAGAGACAGGCATTGGGTGCTATTGCTCTCGATTTAGCATTCAGGTAGTACGTTGTGACGCGGCAAAGACGACAAGCACGCTCTTTGCTGCTGCTACCTGAGGCACGAGCTTCGCGGTGTTGTTGTGTTACAGATATGGAAATCGCGTCGGAGCTCATTTCGAGCCGATCCTCCGACCGACCGTTTTGGACCCGATTTTATAGTCCCTGTGATTGGCTAGCAGGTGTAGGCCGCATCTCGCCCCAATCGTATGCAACCGTATCGTCTACGCAACTGCAGCTGCCTCAAGGTGTTGACCGCTGACGGATGGTCGCCGAATAACTTCCTGGCAGGGACTTCTGCGACCTCCGGTGACTTTTCGTAGGTTAGGCAGCGAAGTTGGACACGGCGTCATAAACACCCACCTCCCAGTAGCGCACTGTTCGGCTGACCGACGTACAACGCCACAACGGCATTCCACCGACCTGGATACGAAGCTTAAAACCACCATCGCTGCACGCAATTTCCCGCCTCAGTCGCACGTTAAGCAATTCCGCGTCCTGGAATCAGGGTCAACGCCGTGTTTCAAGCCAAGCGGCTCGCGTCACGGCCCGCTCTGGGTTTAGTCGCATCTTCAGGATCTTCTCGAACGCACTACCTTCTATTACGGTGTTACGTTCGCTGAAGACGCATCGCGCCCCGGCAACTCACCTCCCTGTTCGTGACAGCTTACATTCGTTCCATTTCTTTCACGATATGCCCAGGGCCTAACGCTGCGGCACTCCAGTCAAGTTCACCATGGTGCCCCGACCAGAAGACATGGAAAAGGCACCGATGCCATTTGCAGGCACCGTGCCTGCACCAACACCGGTGCCGTTCGAGGAGAATCCGACGGTTCTCGAGAGAAGACGTTGCAAGATGGAGATGGGAGCTCGGCGGCGGGATTGACAGAGGACGAGAGAAAGATTATCCAGCAGCAGCTGGATGCGCCGAACGAGAAAGTTGGGTACTTTTCGCTGTTTCGGTATGCGAATAGGAAAGAGGCGCTTATCATGTTTGTGTCGTTTTGGCCTCGGTTGCTGCGGGTGCGTGTCTGCCCCTGATGACGGGTGAGTCTGGATAGAACGTCAGAATCTCGAATCAACTGACGTGCGTGTAGCTCGTATACGGTAACTTTGCAGGAAGTTTCACAAGTTTCTCGGTGGACGCGCTTGCTGCGGAGCATTTCAAGCACCAGATCAATACGTTCACTCTGTATTTCGTGTATATAGGTAAGCTAGACATTGTACGTTGATTGGACCCTGCTGACCGACTGTGAAGGTATTGGTTCGTTCCTCTGTGTATATGTTGGTATGATCGGATTTTCGTACACACGGAGAACGCATCACAGCAGATCCGCGAGCTCTACTTACGAGCCATCTTCCGCCAGAATATCGCCTTCTTTGATTTTCTGGGTCCGGCGAGATCACGACGCGCATCAGTTCCGGTATGGACTACTCCCATCTCCAACATGTTGCTTTCATGCTAACAAGGCAGACATGGTATTGGTGCAAGATGGCCTTGGCCAAAAGATTTCTCTCTTCATCACCGGCACTTCCATATTTCTTTTCAGCACTAATCGTTGGCTTGATTCGAAGCTGGAAGCTTACGCTCATTATGCTTTCCGCAACTGCAGCCATTGTGTTAATGATGGTTTCAATGGCGCAAAAATGAAGGCAAATCCGTCAGACGCGAGCCGTGGACGATACGCAACGGCTGGCACCCTCGCCGAAGTCATCTCGTCTGCAAGAAATGTGACAGCCTACGGAACACAGAAACGACTCGAAGCAAAGGCTGAAACACCCAGACCGGGCCTCTAGTTGGGATTACAAGTCCAAGTTCTGGCTCGCTTCTATGATTGCTGGCATGATGGGCGTTCTTAACTTGCAGTACGCACTGGCATTTTGGCAAGGAAACCGCTTCTTGCATTCTGGCGAACTGGGCGTGGCGAACATCTTGACCGTTGTCATGGCCACGATGGTCGCTGGTATATCTATTGGCCTGTTTACCGCACATACAAGCATTTGGACAAGCCGTTGCTGCGGCTACCAGGTTTTCAACACTATCGAGCGAAAGTCCCTATCGACCCTGAGACGGAAGAGGGCGAAGCCGGAAGGATTTGTGGAAACATTGAATTCAGGATGTAAAAACACATCTACCCGTCGCGCCAAGATACGACTGTTCTCGGAAAATTTCAGCTTGAAGATCGATGCTGGCAAGATGGTGGCTCTGGTGGGTGCTTCAGGGTCTGGAAAGAGTACTATCTTTGGACTCCTCGAACGGTTCTACCTGCCAATGAGCGGGCAAGTGTTTCTCGACGGAAGGGATATCAGCACGCTCAATCTCAAATGGCTCCGGAGGCACATTGCTGGCCAGAGCCAGAGCCTGTGTTGTTCAGCATCAGCATCTATGAGTATCGCGCACGGTCTCGTCGGCACAGGTTCGAGCACGTGGTGGGACTTTCCCACCATTAAATTCGTCACTGACCAGTTTTAGGCTAGTGAAGAAGTTTGCGCTCATCGAGAAGCTGCCAAAGACTGCTAACGCCTACAACTTCATTATGGACCTCCGGACAAGTTCCTGACCAAGGTTGGCGAGCGTAAAACCTCCTCTCTGGTGGACAGAAACAACGTATTACCATCGCCCGCGCTGTTGTATCCGACCCCTAAGATTCTCCTTCTCGACGAGGCAACAGCCGCTCTCGATACAAATCCAGGTCGTTCAGGAAGCACTCGACAAAGCATCCGAGGGCCGCACTACCATCGCCATCGCCCATCGTCTTTCGACTATCCGTAAAGCTGACAACATTGTCGTCATGGCTAAGGGACGAATCGTTGAGCAAAGGCACTCACGACGAGCTGATCGGAAAACAAGGTGTTTTACAGAGCCTGGTTCAGGCACAGAACTCAGCTCCAAAATAAAGCCAAGTAATCGTCTCTCTGAAATGTCAATGGGCGAACATGGTGCCGAGGTCACGGTTGAAGGTGAAGAGCTCGACCTCGTGCGCACTGCCACGACCAAAGCGGCTTCGGTCCACCCCAAGAGGAACGAAAGAAGACGTACAACGCTTGGGAGCTTATCAGGTTCGGTTGGAGCATGAACAACAAAGAGCATGGACTGATGTACACGGGTTTCTGCTCTGTTTGAGTGCTGGCGCGACGCCTGCTATTCAGGCCATCTTTTTAGGTAACTCGATCAACTCGTTCTTCTCACCTGGCGTCGTCACGGCGGCCACGGTAGTTCCTTCTGGTGTTGGATGTTCTTCATACTGGTATCATACCTGGCTGTCGTATTTCTTGCAAGGCCTCTCCTTGTCCAAATCCTCGGCTCTACTCATCTCACGCATCCGCGAGGAGGCGTTCAGTGCCATCTTGCGCCAGGACATCGAGTTCTTTGACAGCGACACAGTAACCTCCGGATCCCTTGCCACCTTCCTCTCTTCCGAAGCCAACCGCCTCGCTGGTCTCAGCGGCTCCACACTCGGTGCCATTATCACCGCAGTTGCCAGTGTCCTTATTGCCGTCATCGTTGGATTGTCGTTTGGTTGGAAGCTCGCTCTCGTGTGTACCTCAACCTATCCCCTTGTCATTGGATGCGGCTGCCCGATTCTATGCCCTCGTGCGCATGGAGAAACGAACAAAAAAAAAACCGACTCCGCCTCCTTCGCCTGCGGCAGCATCCTCATTCGCACTGTGGCTACCCTATCATTGGAGAGCCACTTACTCAGCGCAATATCGCGAGAAGCTTGACGAGCAGGGCAGGGGGTAATCTGAAGATTCATGAATATATCTTCGCTTCTATACGCTCTGAGCCAAGGTCTTGCCTGTTCATCTTCGCTCTTGTGTTCTGGTACGGCGGGAGGCTTATGCTGCACATGGGTACACGGTCCTGCAGTTCTTCATCGTCTCTCGGCTATCATTAACGGTGCGCAATCTGCTGGTGCGATTTTCTCTTGCTCCCGGACGCCGGGCGAGGCTCGGAAGCCGCTATGCTCCTGAAGTCATTCTTGAACCGCGTCCCCAAGATCGACAACTGGTCCACCGAAGGCAGAAGGTGAACGCCTCGCCGCAAAGTCGAGCTTCAGTCTGTGCGCTTCAACTACCTGGCCGATCCGAACACCGCGTTTTGAGAGGGTTAGTCTCACTGCGGACCCTGGACAGTTCGTTGCGCTCGTGGCACAAGTGGCAGCAACAAGTCTACTGTCATGCAACTGCTAGAGCGGTTCTACGATCCTACCGCCGGTTCTGTTCTGGTCGACGATTGTCAGCTCAAGGTTCACAATATCCAAGATTACAGGGCGCAGTTGGCCATCGTGAGTCAGAGACGACGCTGTACACCGGAACGATCAAAAGAACATCCTTGCGGACAGGACGATATTCCCGAGGCGGTCGTGTGCGCGCTTGCAGGACGCAAACATCTACGAGTTTATCGTGAGCTGTAAATCGATACGACAGGAGGTACCAAAGCTAACAACGTGATGTCCCTCCCCGATGGCTTCAATACCCTCGTCGGCGCAAAAGGTGCCTCCTTTCCCGGCGGGCAGCGGCAACGCATGGCCATCGCGCGCGCTCTGCTCCGTGACCCCTAAGATTCTGTCGCTTCGTCCCCATTCCTTTCCCACTACCCTTGACCAACATCTCGCTCCTAGTCTTCTCGGCAAGCCCCTCGCCCTTGACTCCGCCTCCGGCGCGTCGTTCAAACGCCCTTGACGCTGCCTCGCAAAAGGGCGCACCACCATCGCTATCGCATCGCTTGTCGACGATCCAGCGCGCAGACGTTATCTATGTGTTTGATCGCGGGAAGATTGTAGAAGGACGGCATGATGAGTTGATGGGGAGGAGGGGGCGTGTGTTGGGAGCTGCCCGGTTGCAGGATATGGGTGCGCCGCAGTAGACGAGAGCGATGTGCCTGCACCGCAAGGTATGGAGACTTGTAGAGGATGTGTGTTGGAGTGTTGAGCGATCAGTTAGGATACCCACTTCAGTGTGCATGTTTTGAGGCATGGGGTGATGGCGAAGAGGTAGATATTGTAATTAGGGATATAGCCTCGACATTTTGTGTTTTTGACGCCCAATATGCAGCATACACCCTCCAAACAAAAACAAAATTCTGCACTGTTGCAAGGCCGTACCTAGTTGTGATTTGCGACCTGCATCTGCGGAAGAATGGGTGCCATGTGATAGAGGCGACTGGAATGCCTCGTGATTGTCATACGACCGATCGATGATCGATGATCGCTGAGGCCGTGTGAAGCTGGCGGTGAATCACAGTATTGATGAGGGCCCACCTGAAGTGGAGTGGAGGATTTCAGTAAGCCTCGGTGTCACAACTGGAATGCTTCGATGGCGAGGCCGGACTAGGGTTAGCTTTGCTGTTGAGTGCGCCAGGGATCGCGCGAATGCAAGAGGATACATCACCGAATGTTGTATTGGCCCACGATTGGTCGTACTGCTTCGGGCAACCAGGTACATTGTTTCAGTGACACTTGTTGTCGATTACATGAAGACAGTTGGCTCTTGGAGCCATCGGTTGGGACCGCAGCACAGGAGCAACAATATTGGCACAACGACTACTCATCAACGTCACGCAAGACAAGGTAATATGCTCCAGTTTCACATAATGATTACATTCATAGTACCGAAGTCCTAGGTGTGGTATCAAAGTACAGGTATCTCCCTCATGCCCAGTCGTGAATCATAACACCCCCTCCTCCCGCAGTCGTCTCAATCAGGCGACCTAGTAGGTGTTGCTCTTGCGTCGTAGTATTCGGCCTTGGTCTTGTCCGCGTCGCCTCGTTGGCGCCGTGCTTGACGGTACCGACAGCACCATCGATCTTATCGCCGACGGTGTTGCCGTGCTTGGCCTGCTCCTGGTTGGCGCGGCGCTGGGCCTCCTCGGTATTTGCCCGTGAGCTTGTTGGCGGCCCAGTTGACGTTGTCCTTGACAGTGTTGACGGTTGACTCGACGAAGCCCCTGCGACCACTGTTAGCTATGGGTCCTCGGTGTGGACGTGGAGACGGGGTAGGAGGTACACGTACTCGCCCTGAGCGTTGGTGTTGGAAGACATGGTGATTTGAGTTGGTTGTGGGGGAACGCTGGTAGTGTAGTAGAAGAGTAGTGGTAGGTAGTGAAGTTGCTGGAGTGTCTGTGTGGATGGAGAGGCAAGACATGTGTACCTGGAGGGGTGTCTTATATGAAGGTCTGGCGCTGTGCGACAGCGTTGGGAGCTTGGACGCACGCCATGACGTAGAGTGACGTCACGCGTCATACGCCCTCACCTCGGTGCGCACGCAATCGCGACTGACTTGGATGGTGGCGTATGAGCCACAGTTCCATGCCCGAAACGCCGGAAATCGATTCGCAGGCTCCTATAGGATAAATGCGTGTTTCTACGTCGGAAAATCACCGTAAATCGCGCAGTCTAGATGCGTGCGACGTCATGGGCCACATGCGAGCTGGTGGGATGCAGGTACGTCATAGCATGTGTGTGGGGATGCAGGTACGTCATAACATGCTTGCGGCAAGACTCAACAAACAAACGGCTGAGTCGACCTGGAAAGGTCACGTGACTGGTCACGTGTGATTGCAGCGTTCAGCTCAGGTAAGGCCCACCGCCATCAGCCCTCGGATGGCGTCTGCATTCACACCAGAATGTACCTGTTGTCACTCTTCACCTCGGCGGTTCTGTGACGAGAAACTATCCATTTCCACCTCATGCGGTCAACTAATTTACTTCATGCTTACTAATTCATTCGTCCGACATCAGCTTCATAGCGCGCACCTCCAGCCTCCGCAGTCATCGACCATCTGTAGAATCACCACGCTACAATCAGGCCATGTATATAAAGGTACAGGTCACAGATAACTGGCTATGGACATCGTGAAAGCATGGAAAGAATTCGGCCTTCGGACTTCACCCTACACCACAGAGCTAAAACATAAGGAAATTTCTGGACGCAGTTGGGGCGTCTCATGACTGGATTTGGGCATAGATGCTTGGATTGTGAGAAGACCAGACCGGATTATAGGAAAATTCTTCCACTCAGAAAACCATCATTTGGCTGCGTTATGTCCGTTTGCGAAGCTACTGTGGAGAGCAGTTCCTTCTCCATATGCCTTGGTCTGGTATTATTGAAGCCTGTGGGTTCATTACACTTTTGTTGCCGCTTCAACAGCCACGCTCCTTTATGCCCATTTTGAAGCCCCCATTTCCCCATTCAACTGCTGTTAGTCCGGCCCTGCCTCCCGGTGTCGACCTACCGCCATCTGTGATCGTTGCATCGGGCACGCCTGTCTTAGGTGCTCTCTGAATTCTATCAAGCCCCTGACAGCGTGAAGACACAGCCTCACCATGACAGCAGCCGTCAAGCAGCGAGAACGACCAGAACTGCGGCAATTCCTTGGGAAGTGTGAAGAGGTTGGTGGCTAGAGAGCCTGCCTCACGGCATAGCGCTGGGAGTGAATATGGTTGTTGAAGGTGCAGGGCTCCTCAAGTAACACAAATGCCGATATGATCACCGAACCACCCAAAGACTGCGATGACGGCTTTCGACATCTACATAAGACCACCTCCATTTCCATTGAATGGCTTCGATCTCGACCTACCTCTGCCTCCACCGACCGTGGACGGGGGGATTGTCAGGGCCACCAGCAGCAACGAAAGATCCGTACAACATCCCGATCTCGTCAGCTCCAGTAGCAGAGGATGAGTCTGAAACTCATGCACCAACAGCTCCAGTCGCTGGTACACATGAGCCAGCCTCACCCATCCGAAAAGAAGCAGATTCTCCAAACCGTCTGGGCGAGAGCGACACAGTTATGGAGACCCAAGATGCATCACACTCGGCACCGCGCATTACAGCTATGGAAGACAACGGAGACTGCTATGAATATTTTCCTGGCTGAAAGCGCAAGGTAAAGCTGCCAATCATGATGACTGGTTGGCGATCAAAAACCGCTAAGATCGCCTCTTCATCGCGTGCACGATTTTCGCGCTGTTGGCAAAGACTGTAACATGGACAAGATCAAGAGACCACGAATTCCATCCCAGGGAGTTCTAGCAACAACAACGCAGCTTCCTTCTGTCGTCAACAGTTCCGCAGTGTCTCATGATATCAATCCCATATTGATCTCTATAAGATTTTCTTTGACCAGCCCATAGAACTGCGCAATCGTGTATATAAGTTCGCCGTTGAGCCGCCTATCGATGACGACGAAGCCGCGCCTCTAGCAAACATTGCGCCAGTAGCAAGGCTTCAGCAAATAGCCTGACCAGACCACTTCCTCGACGACAATCTCACAGCCTCACACAAGTCTGCCATCAGATACGCCGATAATTTCAGCCATTGTATGTCGCAAACATCGACGTATGCGTGAATGCTGCTGAAAGCGCTGCATACGCCCAGATGGTGGCCGGAATGGCAGTCAGGCCAATTACAGCCCGAATGGTGCACTTGCTACAATTGCAACAGCCAAATTACCCTGCACCTGGCTCAGCAATACCACGTCGCTGTTCATTTTCTCGCAAGGTATTTGAATAGACAGTGCAGATCTGCTGAACCTAAACCCACTTTTACTCCCTAAATTTATGTTCGTTTGGAAGCCACATGTGAACCTCTCCTCACTGGCTGTTCGGAAAAGTGAACTGGCTGTACAAAAACCTGAAGTTTGTCGGGCCGTGTAATTTCGAAACCGCTGTTGCCTGCCATTTTCATTACCTTACCGATTGAATTCCATTTAAAATTCATTTTAGAATCCCATTAAGAATCCCATTAGAATCCCATTCACACAGGCTGGTGAATGGGATGGTGTGATCTTACAACCGCCGCTGAGATTCACCTGGTGATGCAGCTATCATAACAACTGGCGCATTAACCTCACGTGCGTGCAGGCTGGTTCATGTATGCGTCCTGTACCAGTTCTTACTCTAAGTCACGCTCAGTAGGTGAAGCTGATTAACATGACCTGACTACGATTCACCGGCGAGGAACGTAAAGTAGGCTAGGGATATGTAAGTCCCCGCTCGCCAGTATTTCTCAATTCAACTACTACAACTCGCCCCTGTAGATTTCCAGTTCCCTCATATATCTTCAGCCCGCTCAGAAGCCTTTGAACCCTCTCATTTTGCAATCGTTTGCACACTAGAAACACCGAAGGCATTTGAACATGCCTCGTGGCGAGATGATTGTTCTTGGGGAGATTAAGCGCCCCTGAAGGTCGTGTCCTTCGTGTCACGAACTTCCACTGGGGTGCCACTGACGACGACATTTCTAATTTCTTCGATGGATACGCTGTGTTGAACTGGAAGCGCGACGTTAACGTCCGTCGGTAAGAATACGGTAGCCCGTTCTCTGTGTGCGCTTGACGAGGTCGTCCGTACAATTGAAGGCTCCATTTGAAACATTTACTGGGCCGACAAAGTAGGGTTATGCGCGCCAGGGAGGTTTAAGAGTAAGTCAATTCGCAGCGAATGTGAAAGCATAACCCCGTTTGTGATCACGGGCTCAGGTTTACTTGACCTGACGGACGCTGAGGATAAAGCCACATCTGCCGAACACTTTGTGTCTTCACAGCTCACCCAATTCGATCCACTCACGTCCACTTTGGGTGATAGGTCCTTCCCGCCTCTCCACCAACCCCAAAGGGTGCCCCAGTCGCCCACTTCAGTATCAGACCCTTCGCCGTGCGCCACTCGACCACCTGCTCTTCTGAAAAAATTGCCCCTCTGGGATGGTACTTGCCACATCTAGTCACCGCCGACCAGAATGTCGCCCTTAGCAGAGCACCGAGTTCTCCTTGGCCAAGCTACTACACAGACGCGAACCCCAACGCCATTGAGCCCCCTATTCTTTCAAGGTTTCCCATCGTCGATTACAAGCGGAAATGGAATGACCGCCTTGGAAAATACAATAGTACCGCCTTTGTTCTGTTCGGAGTCGGTCGAAAGGCGCGACCACGCTAAAACTATGAAGGATGGGCAAGATATTCAGCAGGGCGATCGGACTGGAAGTAGCTACTAAGGTATCAGGTCAGCGATACCGGCTTATTATCTGATGGAAGACGGTATCATGTCACCGCCGCCTTCGCGGCTTCTCTCCAGTGGCCAATTTGCGCAGAGCAACTACCCTCGGTCGACTGCATCCAGCAGAAGGCCGCCAGCAGGTCTCACGTTTAGGTCTCGAAAAGAACAAGAAAACAACAATGGCGCGCTGTTCGATTCGTACACTCGAGGAACAGCTCCGCGACAGAATTAGTAGCGCGCTCAACGCAGTGGGTTCATACCATTTTGGCAAACATAACGCAGGCCGACAGCGTTCGTACATCGACAACCCATCAGCCAACGGCCCAGAACTTCCGCCCCGCACCCAGAATCCTCACGGCGTCGAAGATACGCAGCCCTCTTCTTCCGCAGCCCGTGGACGGATTGACATCTCCCGACAGGTGATCAGGTGGCGGTTCGTCGTGGGCTTGGTCCATGGAACCTTGCCAGCAACAACAGTGATGACAAGCACTTCAACATTATCACCGAGAAAAGTGGTACAGTTTCAGAGGCTGCATATATCAAGTGCCCCGACAAGGAGTGCCAGTAGGGAATATGGCGCGCTGGTATCAAGGTCTGCGTAATCTGCAAAGACATCTTTACCTGTCAGAACCGAATATGATAAGAATTTAAAGAGCGCAGTGTTAAAAACGATGATAGAAAGGCGGGTTTGGGGTTTGCAAAGGCTCGTTTCTTCTGTCACTTATGAGGAGAGTTAGACTGAGCATGGGCATTCATTACAAAGCACCCTAGGCCTACACGTGTGTATTTAAGTTATAAGAAGTGCGTTGAAGAAGAGAATATACATCCTGTGATACCTCCGTGCGAATTTGAGAAAAAGGTGGGTTTGTTTGCTTCACTGTGGTATGCTCTTACTTCCGCTAAAATCATCCTCGTAGCGACGCTGTCACAGGTTTCTGGCATAGAAATCAAAAGCACTTTTTTCGAGCAAGTATCAGCCCTGTCGAAGAATCCCATAAGTGATTACTCAGTCTCCTATTTCCTAGCTCGTGGGTGAGGCTCTTTTAGGATTTTCCGCCATCACCTCGTATTCTTATGTTACAGTCCTCCATCCACTCAAGTCCACGAACAACCCCTTTACCCAGGACCATCGATGCGGAACAATCTGCCAATCAGTAGTCGGTTGAACCCCCAGAATCCTGCCTATGCTTGGTACACCCGCCCATAATTAACCAGATATACGGTAACGGCTTTGCCATGGATTAATGTAGCGCACCTCAATGACCGAAGAGTCAATCAAACTCATTTGGACTTCGAACAGTTCTGCGGTCCAGTTGTCGCAGCACATCATGTCAAATCTCGTTCATCCTTGCACGTAGGAGCATCACCATTGTTTCTTCTGCCCAAAGCAGAAAGAGCGTACCAATATCCCCAGGTTGTTGCAATCTAACGAAGTGAAAGGATATCCGGTGCGACGTCGAAACTTGCACCGCGGACGTTGGTTTCAAACCACTTCGCTAACAAAATATCTTGCTTGGATGCATTGTCCGGTGCTCATCAGGCGTGCACACGCAAGTTACGTGAGATAAGAGGCGAACCGCGGTGATAGGGCTAACTCATGAAGAAGGCTTTCGTGGTGGTATCTTGCGTTCCCCATTCACTAATCATGACATCATCAGGTGGCATTGAACCTTGACACTGCTGGTGGTGTGATTGGACGATTGCCGCGGAGTTCTAGGTGGCCTCAGGATGAGCGACGGAGGCAGCCATACGTTGGACGTGTGCGCGAGGTGGCACTATTCAGCCAT
>JAFKAK010000770.1:0-12653 GCA_019914995.1 Acanthochlamys bracteata
AGAAATTCAAATTCGCAAGGCGTAAAAGGGAATTTCCCAGTTCTTCTTTTTCTGTTGTAGCCGTAGATCCATAGCCGGATTGCTCGGTTCTGTGGACTTGATTGGATATGGTCGCGCACTTAGCGGATCTCTTGTTCGCCGATGCTGGAGACAACGTGTCCTTCAACAAGGGGCATGGGCTCTGTGGCGCCGTCGCCGCCGAAACCAACATCGACGACGTATTTCTCTCCCACCCGACAACGGAAGAATGACAATGTTTACTAACTGTACCCTACTCAACTGTCCGGTGAATAAGATCTCCACCAGCCGACACAGGACGGAGTTACGGCCAGCCAACAGTCCCAGGGCATACACTATCCTCCCTTCGTCGAATCTGACACCAGCAGTATACGCCTGGAACCCCCCAGACCTCTCAGTACATGATTGAACATGATGCTAACTTCCATGCAATATCCACCCTGCCTCGTCCATCGCTGACAATTTTCTGGAAAGCTATTTGTGGTTCGAGAGATACTTGGCGGTGCGAAGAATAATGCAGAGTGAGATTTTCATAAGTGAAATGGTCGAGATAGTGTGGACATGTAATGCCGTGAATGCGATGTCACGTGGAGGTGGTGGTTCGCTTTCGGGATCGTACTTTTGCAGAAGCTGGATGTGCTTTAGATAAGCGGAGATTTGCTTTGGTGTGTAGCAGATGCCATGTTGAGAAAGATTCAAATTTATAGCGGCGGAGTAAGACATCAGAGAGACTTTGAATACAGAAGTTCGACGCTTTTTGACTGCACCATTGCGTGCAGCGACCGACCCACCGCGCCTAATTGTCGAAATGCCGAATCTCGGCTATCTGTCGGGATCGAGGGATAGAGCAATGGATGTTCCGATTGATTGCTTTGGACACACACGCACATCTTGGTGCTCGCTCATTGAAGTTCTGAAAGACGGAAACAAAAGTTGAGAACTTGAACGAGAGGTTATTGATCTGTGGTGAAAGTACGGTCGAAATCCCGACCTTGTCCCTTAGGCTGTCAAAGACAAAAAACCTAAAGAGGCTCGCCGCGCGTTCAATGCGAGGCTCCATCGTTCAGATTCGTTCTGAAAGAATGGGTATGGAAGCACTAATATATGTCCTCATCAATTGCAGGCATTAGAAAATTTCGAGCTAACGCTTATTCGAGAAGAGAAGAGCCTGACGGTTTGGGACCTCGAGGACAGCCAATATTGAAGGGCTAATCATCGACGTGTATGGAGTAGATGAAGAGCTAGCGGAACGTGAAGCGCGTGAACCCGGCATTATATAAACAGTTCAGCTGCGTGTACTTGGTCGGCTATGGGTTTTTTTCAGATAACTAGATATTCGTTTTCGAAGACTTATCAATAATAGAAAGTACTAGAATGCAAACTGCTCAACTACCGATGTGCTTCTTTTTATATCTTTCAATTTACTAAAAGTCCGGTATCATCCTACGAGGTACATGTATGTTCTCCCAAACTCATATATACGTATGTAGTGAATAGCTAGTTGAAGACAAAGAGCATTGATGTGCTAGGATGATGATAAACGAAGCTCAGTCAATGTCAATTCAACCCGGAAAGGTGTGAGATAGAAAATTACAACACGAAATCAGGGTTTTCTACATTTCGTGACACTGTCGGCGATTATAGGCGCTTAGGCTGAAAGTGGCGACCGGTAGGGCAATGACTGCATGCTCAGCTTCTTGTGTGGAGGCGGTGCAAATCTGTTCTCTTTGTTTTTCTCTGCGCACAACACTACGAATTATCAACTTCATGTCCAAGCATCTTCAAACAGCACTTGAAATCTTGACTTACGGTTTAGTCATGATTCACGACCCTCTACTGTCGGCGATTCCGAAGCAACTGTTCAACAATGGTCACATCAGTGTGTATGACAATTTTCTATTCGCCCGAAAACATCGCATCTACTTCAAGTTCAGCTTACTCTAGTCTGGCACTAACTGTATACGACTCCTTCGCAGTAGGCCTTCTGATGCAAATGACCGCAAAATGCAATCGAAGGCAAGGGTTGAGAATCGTTTCTGTCAACGACATGAAGGACAAATACTGTATATCACACGCTGCTGAGATCCAAGCTTTGAAAGAGTTATCATCAATGACGTTCGGTTCAACGCATTCTCCAATCTTGGCCATAGCTTCCACAGGCGCGACATTTCTGGGAAACACCATGGCAATGCGAGCTGCTACTTGAGCCGATCTGATCTGTATCAAGCCGAGCAATCCTTTTTGAGAGCAATGAGACAGGTGAATTTCATGGGGATATGATTGGGCTGCAGAACAGGTGCTTGTATGCTTGTCGGTCGAAACGACATTGGCGGAAGGATAGAGTGGCTTCATCAACTCGCCAGTAGTTTTGAGCAGCGACGGTACCTACCTGACCCCTGTTCCTCTGATACGTTTGCACGCCGATTCATCCCTTGGATTTGACGACGATTCTGTTGGTACCTCCCGCAGATGATCATATATTTCCACGACAGATGGGGAGACATGAAATCATTGCGGCTGACACGCCCTTCATCAGCACATACTTGCTCAGTTCCTGCTGGTCCGGGCATGGATTCGACAAGAGTTCATCCGCTCTCCTGAAGCGTACTTTGGCGGCTTTGAGGATTTCAGCTGAGTCATCTCGCGGCGATCATCGAGCCGTGTTACAATGCCGTCTATGCGTTCTACTATTCGCCATCGAATACCTCTATACTTATCTCGAATGCCAGGCTTTTCTCTCGATAAAGTTTGCAAAGCTTGCGCTGTGGGCGCTGATCCGTCTCAGTTTTGGGAGGCAGGAAAACGCGTAACGACTCTGCCGAACTCCAGAAAGCAAGATATGTCGCCACGGACCTGCTTGAAACTCAGCAATATCCATCTTCGCGAAGCTTGGTGCCCTCGAGATCTATTTACGCCTCCTGATTTAAAATCCTATTTACGGAATTTTCCCCTGATATTCGATAGACGTCTCCTGCCGGATGTCATGTTGGCATTGGCTAGGAATGTCATTACCAAACAAAAGAACTCTAAACATTTTAGACGGCTTTATCTGACGCACCGAGAAGATTCAGTTCGGGGATTCCGACATGGACACCAGATTGGCGCACGTACCGCTCATAAAGACGGTCACTTTAAGGCATCGGTAGTGGATTACGCCAACCATCACATATGCTTTGTGCCAGATCACAAGAATAGACCAGAACGGATCCTATACACAAGTTGAGTATGTCACTGAGTGCTCAAGAAGCAGGATTGATTCCAGGTTGGGTTCTGATATTGAGATCGGGACGGGCCTGCCCGTGGGTTATCCCTGCTGTTCCACTACCGAACTGGGAATGTCGCTTGTGCATTATGCCCGGGCAATTTATTGTGAGACTTATATTCGAGCGATCAAAGCAGCTGAACGTCTAGCTCCATTTTCTTACATCTTTTAGATTAGTGTAGCTCAATTGTAGGAAACTTGTACCCGAGTCTACATAGCTGCTTGCTAGATTCATAGCAAAGAAAATTCCTTTTTGTCTGCTCTGTTTAGGTAGCCGGGAAGTCTCACAATCGATAGCTTGCACTTCGTCATCCGAACCAATGATGTCGTGCTCTGCCAAGCGACTTTCATCCAATACTTACAACAACATATCGCGGAAGCCACCTATCTGCAGGTTATCTTTTACAGTCATCCTCGTTATGCACGAAACAATGCTTGAAATGATGCTTTGCGACATGCGTGAAATCATAATCACGCGATATCGCGTTGCTGTGCTGTCTTGGTTCCAATTTACTTATATACGGTAGAGCTCGTAGGCGTTGTTTTCTCTCGGCGAACAAGGACCGGTAGGCACACCAAATCTCACGACCATGAAGCTCTCCCTCATATACCTTGTCCTAGCCTCTACCACTGCCGAAGCAGCATATTCGGGGACATTGTACAACACTGGTAAGCGCTACCTCTCTGCTTCGGACAATCTTAGTCGCTATTACTCACACATCCAGGAACAACCAAATTGCATTCTTGGTCAATGGCACAATAATTGAGGGTTCAGATCGCCCCCCTTCAGCTTGGGGTCCGGCTATCGCTCGGCGCCATATATCTGGCAGCAAAGACTCGAAAAGGAATCACTCGCTTTCCAGCAACTTGCTGTTTCCATGCATGCACACAACTCTGATCTGGTGGTTCCCACGGCACACGAAACTATGCTGCCACCAGCGCTGCACTGAAGCAGTTCTGAACCCCATCGGACTGAGTGCAAATTCTACGGAAGGGCTCGGCCATCAAGATAGGCCAAAGCGCTGCTCAGCCACAGCTTGCTTGCGAGCGACGACAACCTCAACAACTTTGTCGACCACACGTACCAGCCCTCAACACCCGGAGTATACCAGGCCATTGTTGGAGTGCACCACTTCCCGATGTTCCGGCAGCTCCGATTTGTCGGGGCTTTGAGGCGTTGGGGATGTAAGCCAGTTGTTGCCCCGGATCCACCAAAGGTCACGGATGCGGTTATGAGAATCAGCTGAAGACTGTGGTGGCCTGGCTGAGATCGCAATTCCCACAGTGAGAACGAAGTTCGACACCGACACAACATACTTTTGAGAGAGAGCAGCGATGTAATATTCCACTATTCAGCATCACCTGAGCTAATTTGGAATAAGCCTCTTGGCCTGAATCGCAACAGATTATCGGTGATTCTGTTTGCCACAACGTAATAAAAAATCTGCGAAAGTCTATACACCAACTGCACTATGCTTTTTAAATGTGTGGAACAGCCGCATGGCATCATCAAGTACGTGCACTACTGAACGCTCACTACGACTCTACTAACCATCGAAGGTACAAGTACAACACCTGGAGGCCAGTAACTGCTCTGAGATATAACTTCAATCTGGCTATCGAGCGGTCATGACGTGTCAAACCAAACATGGCTTTCCACTCTTGAATCCTACTCCAAGCCATGCATTCATGTTTCCTCATGCAGCATTTGGTGGGGCGGCTGCTCAGGTCATTCGAATTACCTTGGAACAGATCAGATCAACGTTACTGTCAGCAGTAATGTCACCGTCGATATTATTGGTGTCATCACGAGACACTATATGAACTTGACTTATACGGTCGTCGAGAACGGATATTAGAGTGTTTGGTGGGATAGTCAGAGTCTGGGGGACGAGTTCGCAGGTATACTGATTTGCGCCAGATTCTACTTCCCCTTTAAAAGCGCCGCGGCATCAGGTTAGGGACGGATGTCGCGTTGGCCACCTTGAAGAGCTTTGATAGACACTCGGGATGAGTTCTAGGGTTTTGTGACCCACCATATTATTGACCAGCCGAGACGAGAGACCGCGCCAATGAGTAGATATTCCTAGAAACTGTGCTTGTATTGCTAAATGATCACATCCAAAAATGCAAAACGATGTACAATATCCTACTGAACCAATAACAATCGAGATCATATATCAACAAGCAAAACCGACCCCATCTATTAGACAGTTTTCGCTGGACGCGGGGTAAGCACCAGACCGAAGACACTGGCAGAAGCGAATGACCTTACTATGAAAATGGTCAGTATATGCTGAGCATCTTGGTTATAAGGAATGCAACACTCACTATTTGACATATCCTACTACCGAATGCTCGGTCACCACCGTGTGGGATCGACTTTCTTGTCCTAGAATCCAATCTTGAAAACCCTCATTATATTAACTAGCACTACTTTTAGATCAGCATACGACATGTTCGAAAGCGGGGGTGCACTCGGAATCCCACGGTAGCATCAGTGTTTCAAACTTACAGGCAATGATTCTAACCAAATATCTACTTGCACCATCGGATTGGCATTGTGGCCGATTCGAGTCTAACAAACATCTCATAACATCATTCATGGATGTTATCCTGACTCAAATAGACATTACTTCAACAGATAGTCATCACATGCTTCTAAACAGTGATGCCTACGGACTATGCCAACGATTTACGGTTATAACACACTATGACTGCGTAGGTCTACAGTTCCGGAGTTGCACTATGGAGACCTAGTATTAACACTTTGTGATAGACGCAACCGTAAGAGGGCATCTCAGCACCTCTCTCAACTTCCTCACGTGACCATACATCAAACGAACCGGTCGGCTCTCGATCTACTCTCTTTACATCGATCGCCCTCTCGGCTCAATCCATCGAAACTCTACTTTGAATCGCTGGCTTCCGGCTCTTTCACCATGACTACCCCCAAACCTTGGCTTTGAGCGCCAGCCGGAACGATTGTCCCCAAACAAGAGCCACTCAACATGACGGACAACAATACTCCCTGCTAATCCAATTCACCAACCGCGCAGCTGGTCTTGCCTCTGGTACGTGCTTTTGCCTTGAGGATCAAAGGCTCCGCGCAGCTAACCTCTGATTTTTGACTTCCAGTTCGGCACGTGCTGTCGCCGGCAGCCCCGAGTCTCTTGTCTCTCACCTTCACCCAGGCGAACTCAAGGTGATTGACTCCAGCGATCAAAACGCGTTTGTCGTGGCCATCAGCAATGCTGCCGAGGAACTTCGAAGCGCACAAGAAGAGAGGAAACTAAACGCCACAATCTCCGGTTGAGATCCACATTCAAGGACCTTTGAGAATCCTCATAAATTAGAGAGGGACCAACACAGTCGAACGCACACATTTCGTGAAATAAAGCAGGCGGAAGAAAGCACTAGAGGCTCAATACCCGAATATTACAGAATCAAAGAAGATCTCGCCAGCATGTACGACCGATACCCGATCTTCAGAACAAGAACGCACAGCTCGTGGATACCGTTGCGGGCACCGTTGCGAACCAAATCCAACCAATGGCCAAATGATCGGGCTGTCTGTTCTACCGATACCTGAACTACAAATTTTGGAGGAACTCCATTAGAAAGAGCAAAGGAATACAGGAAAGACTACGACACTCAGTAGAAGAGAACTCGGCATCAAAGTGAAGTGGCCATCGTCGCGCTACGGACCGAGCCGGCTGGAGGTGCATCTGGAAATACTATGAGCGGATGGAGGAGGACTGCCGGATCATCGAAACAGGTGAAAATCACCCGATTTACTTACTTATGGCTTCTTTAGCAATGAAGTACCATCGAGGCGGTATGATCGGAACATATGAATCAAAAAGCACAATTGTTCTTTGTGTACATACTCAGTTCAAATCTTCTTTTGAACATCCTTGTATGCAAGGAAGTCCTAATCTGTACAAATTAAAAAACAGAGATCCTCAGTCTCTTTTTACTTCACATCTCTGAATCCATTATCTGTCGTCTTAGTAGAGATAGCGTACTAAATTTGCTTCTTGCCGATCACGCAATGGCAACCTCAAATAAAGACCTACTCTTCCGCTATCATCAATACGCCATCCAGGACATGAGAAGAAGCCTGAAGAAGAGAAGAAGGCACTCAAAGGCGTGAGTCAAGACGTTGGAGCAGAGAATCTTGAAGAAAAGATAAGTGGTCCACAGTCAGCAGAGATGATCCGTGTTCAGAGGAAGCAGAGTGAGGTTCTTCAAATTCCGTCAGTGCCGACAGAATCCAATATCTAGAGGGCACTGGAGTCGAGTTGAACGACAAACTAGACGCAGAAGTCACAGCACGTGAAATATCGAAAAAAGAACTCCGAGGACGTTAAGGACAATCTTGTCGGCATGTACGCACACTTCGCAGGCTCTATCGCCAAAATGAAGAGCTCAGAAAAGATTGCTGACTTCTTTCGATCTTACTACCGAGTATTTGCTGGTGAATGCGTCCGCGGCACGTGCAACAAAGTATCCGCCGCTCGAGAGCCTGGATGACTATGACAAGCACTACGACACCGTGGTACGTGCATTGAGGTCGGTGAAACGGATGCGATCATTGCTGCCCGGAGAAAGTGAATGCAGAACTGACGTGGGGAAGGGAAACAGAGGTCTGCATAGTGGTATTGACGTTAAGAAAAACGGTGGATAGCGTGTATTACTGCGTACCAGCGAATCCCGGACATGGGGAATTTTTTTGGACTGTCATCCAGTAGAGGTCTCCAGACACCGCTTCATCTTCTCTCTTTTCGATTGATTTAGAGAAATTCACCACATCATTTACGACTCTTTCTGACCTGGCTTTCCTCTTTTTGTCATGAGTCGCTCCTAAATGATTCGAACCCCCCCCAACGCTTCCTGTCTCAAGAGTTCTCAACAATCCTGCCCAACACACTCCTCTAGCACCCACTCAAACCTCAACCCCAAAACTTCTCCACTTCTTCGTCCTCCTGGCAGCACATATAAACTCCCCATCTGCTGTCTTTTCCCCTACTCTTTCTGTGCATCTGAACCCTCATTCGCCAAGATCCGCCATCCCACCGCCTCTGGTACATCCATGGGTGCCTGAACTTGTGGATTTCTTGAGTAAAATAAGCAGATGCGCACGTGCTTCAACGAGAAGTTTGATGTGCGCGCCTGTGTTCGGGAGTGTGAAGTTATGTATTTTGTACGCCATGACCGTGGGTCCACGATTTCCGGTCCCGCCGGAAATGTGCTGGATGCTTATGCCGCCGACGGCGGCCAGAGAGCCAGCTGCGTGGCGCGATCCGCCGAGGAGAGAGATGCCAGGGTTCGAGACCACCGGCGCCTGGAGATGCGAAGAGGGAAGTTCGGGAGTCTGGGCACTGGTGCGGTGAGGAAGCCGGATGGGTCAGGGTCGATAGTTCGGCAGGAGTAGGAAGGAGGTGTTGGGCATGGATGCTGATGTTGGCTTTATATTCATTAGTCATGTACTTTTCTACTTCCGATAAGTATCACGAGACGTGACTGGCGTTGATATATGCTTTACCTTTAAATCTTCATCAAGACCCCGATGCACCTCACCCTTTCTGCCGCCATTCCACCACACCACAACTTATCCCCGACAGCCGCTGCTCCAAACACCTCTATGCGAATCGCAAATCTCTCGCACTCCGCGCCCGCGACAACTCATTCTCTCTCTCCATCTTCGTGGACGACGAAATCCAGCGCATCCACATACGCAATCGCGCAATCGGCGGCAGCGCAAGACGATAATTTTAACACCTCCGCTATCGCGTAGAATTCATCCCAGCTCTTTCGGGATGTCACTGAACATTCTGTTGTGGATGTACTCCCATGTATTGGGGCACACGGGAAGTTTAGGTCGGCGCTAGGAGGCTATTACGCCTGTATCGTCGAGTTGCTCGTCGTCATTGTCGTTGGCTGCAGGGGGTTCTGCTGTTGTGCATGACTTGCGAGGACTGGCTTTTTGGAGGAGGATGTTGAGCGCCGGAGGAGGCGCCGGATTGGCGACGGGATTTTGTGATGCGCGAGGAATGGGCGAGGGTGCTTTTGAAAGGATATTGATGAATCCCCCTTACAAAAGCAGTACCCTTCTCTTTCGCACATGCAATAACGGATATAAAATGAAGCAGAGAACAGTAGAGAGATATAAGCTGAGATTGGGCAGTAGGCAACAACGAAGCTCAGCCTGGGGAAAGGAACGCATCAAACCGAAGGCGATTACACGGAAGAGTCATCTCAGACACACGAGAGCATGTCCTGGATGTGACGAATAAACGACGATGCTCCGGAGCAGTGGGTGATGATGGAAGAGCCGAGGTCGATGTCGAGATATGCGTGCCTCGCCACAGCAGCCACAGAGCCTAACACATCCGTCACCACGCAAATTCCTCCAACACGAGCTCCATCTTCACATGCAGGAGACATTCGAATAACTGGCGGTCGGAATCGGCGATTGGCAGCACCACTTGCGCCACTCGCTCCGTCTTCAACCAAGCGCGTCGCTTGAGGCTCCGATGGGTGGCTGTTGCTCGGAGGTTCGGCACGACGTCATCCAGGCAAGCTCCACCTTGGCTCAACAAAACAAAATACGTGACCGCAATGAAAGTCTTCCCTCTGTCCTGCACCTTCACCCGCATTCACTCCCCTCCCATCGCTATCACCGCCATGTCGCCTCAATCCCGAGCCGTCGATGCCGAGGAGCGCCAGGCCCCACGACCACCCTGCTGTCGTACGCCGCCGCCGCCGGAAGAGGCCCTGACAAGGATTCACGCCAACAGCGTCGAGCATCGCGAAGCTCCCAAACACCTCCACAAGGAAAAGAAACCACAGCCTGCAGAGCCTTCAGCAACGCGCGAAGGCGCACCTGCACCCAAGATCCCGCGCAAGTCTCTCCATCTCAAGTCGTACGCCGCCGTCGCCGAGGACTCACCAAAGACGCCCAGACCAACGGTTCCAGACCCCGCCATTGCCGCAGGTAGATGGAAATACCCAAACCAATGGCAGGATACACATCGTCCCAGAAACGCCCGAGGAGTTTGAGGCACCGCCCGGGACAGCAGCCCCAAGAGCCCGACTTACCCACGCGCGGAGTCGTCTCGCAACCTCGAATGGCGGCCATTGGACGCAAAGCGGCGGCGAGCGTTCAGCAGCACCAGGTCTACTAGAAGCATCAAGATGGCAATGGACACTCATTGACGAGCGCGAAGCTCGGTGACCTGTTCGATGCGGATGGCGCCACCGACGGCCAGCTGGTGCCGCGCAAGAAAAACCATTGCGGTCAGGGAGACAAGCTGGCGCGGCTGGCAGCAGAAAGTATGTTGTATTTCACTATGGTCTGAAGTAGTCATTTGCTACGCTGAATCCCGCCCGGGGTATGCACTGTCTGCGAGCACTTATGAGGCGAAGAAGTAGGAGACAGGCGACCTTTTTGCTTATACCACTTGCTGTGGAAAGATAAAGCTAACAACACCGTGTCCGATGATGCGCCTCTCACGTCCCTCCAGCGACGCCTCCAGACCTGCATCCGTCCTCATGCACGCTCAGCATCGCCGGTCTCCTACGCCTTCTTCTTCCTCTGCAGCATCCGCTCCTGTGGCCAATCCTCGTCCCCTACCTCCATCTACGTCCTCTTCTCCAGTGCCGGCACATCGGTGAACTCATTTCAGCGAATACTGCCGTAGATCGTCAGTGTGGTCGCTCTTCGCTTTAGCACTTCCGCCCGGCCTGTCACCGCTCGCGGGAGCTGGAGCCGACGCGCAGCATATCTTACACCACCCCCATGGCATCATTCCCATATGGCGTTTGCTGCCTTGCCACCGAGGTTTGCTTCGCACAGCTGTTCCCGGCATCACAAAACAACACCCTGCTGACCCTCGACTAACTTCCCGTTTGCCGTTGTATCGCCGGTACGCCCTGCCATGGTTCAGCCTCCGGTCTCCCGCAATCCTGCGAATATTCTGTCAAGGCGGTCCTAACGGCGAGGGCATGGGCCGCGCCATCACCATCGTCGTTGGCGGCAGCCGCGAGTCTCGACGACGCTCGCCCGGGCCAATTCCTGCCTCGTGCTCCGCAAACGCAAAGGCTACGTCAAGCTGCCATCCCACCTCCCGGCGCTGACTTGTCCCCTGTCCTTTCATTTGGCGAAAATGACATCTACGAACAACTCGACGCGAAGTCCACATCCTTACATTCACAGAGTTTTCCATTGCTGGTCAAGAAACTAATGGGCTTTACCGTTCCATCTTCCATGCCAGAGGTATATTCAATTACGACGTTGGCATGATGCCGTACGCAGACCGCTGAATGTGGTCGTAGGGCGACCGATCCGTGTCATGCAAGAGGCGGATCCGGATAAGCGATTATGTGGATAAGGTGCATGGAGGAATATGTCACTGAGTTGGTCAGGCTGTGGGATGAGGGAAGGATACGTTTGCTAAAGAGAGGAGGAGGAGTTGACCATTGGAGTGATTGGTCACCATGCGCTCCCTGTCGTTTTGTAAGATTGATTTGTACGTTTGTCGGTGGGTTTTCTTTGTCAGGGTATTCGGATATATGCATTAATGATTGGGAATGGGCGAGAATTACGGTCTGGCTTTGGACTCGTCACCGATTGAAGGTTCGAGTGGGGGCGGTTGTGTTTATGAGCGCTACGGCCGGATAACATCATATCTTGCTATCGTCGACGTCACTCTGGTGCGTGGAGGTGTAAAGATGCGAACATCTTACTCCGGCATCCACAGGTCTACAAATACGCCTAGCGCTTCTTCGCTCTCCTTTCTTTATTCTGCATGTGACAGTCTTCGCGATTCGGTCTTCTAAAGCTGACACTACGTTATCATGTAGACGAAAATCGCCATTCAGAGGCTCGATGTTACGCCTCTCCTCCTCTACGACTAATGAAAAGAATATGGAAAGAGTACAATGTTCGATCCTTGACGCCCATCGAAATAGCCCAGCCTTCGCCATGTGTCTTCCTGTTGGTCCTGTCCTTCTCCGACTCGCGATCAACATCCATTGGCTTTCGGAAGTATGTCTGCTCATCCGTCCTGTATATTGATCAAATCTATACAGAAGAGCTTACACGGAATAAAAACTCAGCATTACTCCGGAATGCAAGTCCGAGGACATTTCTGGGACCTGAACCAAATAATCTCGCGAACTTTATGACGGGATTGTCTCATGCTCTTCCTGCTTCTCGGGCTGACAAAAGAGTTATAAAGATGTTGAATGCGGTAATCTGTTGTCCTGCATCACGGCTGCTGAGGAACGAAAAAAAGAGAGTCGTGGAGTCATGTGGCCGCTTCTTCTTCTGAGTCTGGGGATCGAAACCTTCACATTCGACGAATGC
>JAFKAK010000771.1:0-12817 GCA_019914995.1 Acanthochlamys bracteata
GCAGCATGTGTTGGAATCTCTATTGCGGTGCCGCCCTTTGAAAAGGAGGAGATGACACCATACGGCATAAGGCATTTGTAAAGGGAACGGCAGGGACACCACACGAGTCACTGTGCGCTGTCGAAGATACCCGCATCCTCCAGTCCTGCATCACCAGGTTCCAGGCTGTAAACCGCGAGAGGAATAAAGACTGACTCTGGATGTAGACCTCTTTTACAATTGATATATTCCAATTGTTCTAATGGCCTCCTCAATTGGATCTTGATGGAAAACGAACAGGTGATATCTTTTCTAGCGAGATGCCCGAGGAAAGCTGACTCTTTCTATACGGCAGCATTGGCCGTGCGTTTCTGTTCGGCCGATGGTGAAACAATCAGTTCGTAAACAGCACCCCCATGAGAGCGACGAGGTCATCCATCGGGATCATCTGATAGCTATCAATTGAACCAGCACGAGCTGGACACCTCAAGAACAACGGCGTCAACCATTGGCTGAACGAGTCGACCAATGGGCCAGCCTCCACCAAAGGAGGAGCGTATTCTTCAATCGTCATTGTCCTCCACGGGTACTGGTGATTACCCATCACCGAAGATAGTGAGAGCGAAGAGATCGAGGAGGGCCGCTGATGCGTCGTCCAGCCGCTCGAGCTGCGGTTGATACCATCATGCGCAAGATCGAAGTCAACCTTGCATATGTGGCCTACGTCCAGAGCGCTGGCGGCCAGTCTTGAAACCCCAAGGCAGTCATAGCTCTGGGTCTACTCCTGCAGTCGTCGAGGGTCGGCTCAGCACAGGGGCGAGCGGAAAACGAAGACCACGGGCCTGGTGACGGCACGCCCGACGAGGATCCCGATGACGATGGCTTCAACAAGCGGCGGCGGGTGTCCGTAGCTGGTGGAAGACTCCGCAGATAATGAGTTTGCGCTTGCTTGTCCGTTCTATGCCACGATCCAATCCGATATCGAAACAGGAGAATGTTGGCGGCCCTGGCTGGCCGACCGTGCATCGAATGAAGGAACATCTCTACCGCTCGCACGCTCAGCCGGTATTCTGTCCACAGTGCTTTACGACCTTCGGAGTGTGACGGTGATTGGTGCCCTGCATGCTCGGTTAACAATGTACGAGGTATCTGCTCTCGCAGCCCATCGACGGCATCGATCAGGAGACTCTAAAGGTGATTCGAGGCGCTCGCCTGCCATGAGGCCAGAAGAAGACAAATGGAGAGATACATACCTGATGATATCGGAAGTATACGTGGGGACGCTCCTTCACCCTGTAAGTCGTACCTTTCTTTCCGTCGATATGATAATTGCAGAGAAGAAAGCGTACCAACGAGAAGGAGACTACGATCAGGACTCACCGACCGAGGACTCCGCCGCTTTTCGTCGTGAGTTGCTCGCGGGTGGGGCCAACTGCTCGCGACTGCTGAGAGAGAACGGCCCGCGGAACAGAGTCTCCTACGTCAAGTCGCGGAAATTATCCAAAGATGCGAGAGCGACTTTCACAGTCCTTCTCAATGGGCTCGAAGAGCGCAGAAACACTTTGAATGGCACGTCCAATTGATCCACACCCTTCGACCGCTGTTTCGCCTACCTGACGCTACTCCTCCGAGAGCTACGCTCGAGTGGAACGGTGAGTCGTTCCAATCAAGGCAACGACTTGCAGGTGTTGTTCAACCAGCGGAGCTGTCGACCCAAATTATCACGTCACCGACCCAGCATCCCACTGAACCCGGCGATGATTCACTCTTCCGAATATCCAGCGACTGGGTTGACTCGAATGCTATGTTCCCACCAGCCTGGCATCTTGTGACCGAGCAGATCGAGCGGATCCTATACTCATCCCCCAGTGTGGACATGATTGGGGTGTGTTCAGGAGGACAAAGTTCCGAGAGTCCTGGGTTGTACATTTTAGACGATGAGCAAATCGGTTTCAGTCGGGCCGCAGAAGTGCTGTAACTTCGAGAATGCTGAGTAGTTTCGGCACTTACCCATTATTAATGACTCTGCTAAGTCTTCTTACCACTGCCAGTCGCAAAGTGGTCGCGCTATAGAAGTTTTGGGAGTCGGACGCTCCCCAGGTCGTTCTCTAATATGTAGTCTCCCACCATCTTCTTTCTCCTGCCCGCACACAAGTTTCATGGGATGTAATTCGGTCATTCTCTCTCACTTAGCACACAGCCAACATTCACAGCTATCAACTTTGCCCCTCCCCTCTGCCTCTCCTTTCTCGCGCAAAAATCCATGAAACTGCTAAGTCCAAAATCTCAACTGTCCAATTGCACCCGCGGCCTACGCTAAACTACGCAATTCCCACAGATACTAGGCAGTGTCTGGGGTTTTCGGCATTGCAATTTTTATCTGTGAGGTATTGTAACGTAATGCCTGATATGATGTGCGGATTTGGGGCCAAGTATCCGCCCGTGAATACTTTCTAGGCTGCCGGGTAGCTGAACATACGTGGTAGGAGGAGAGTAGTCTACGCGAATGTAATGAGAGGAGTAGGCTGGTGGAAAATTTTCTCGCTCACGGGCGTAGTCGGGGGACTTTGGGGACACACACCAAAGTAGAGTAGTCATGTGAGTCTACGCCAGTGTAATGAAGGTAAGAGGACTGGCTGGAAAAATTCACAGGCGTAGTCGGCGACCTTTGTGAAGCCTTGGCCCGTACGCTAGAGTAGTCATGTTACATGTTTTGTTTGCCATGTCTACGTCTACGTCTGTCTACGCTACGAGCAGCCCCAACACCTCAAAAATATCAACCTCTAACTCAAACACACACTCCCCATGCATCATAAGGCTCCATCCTACGTCATTCTTTCTCCATCCTCCCCACGGAGTATTATCCTCCCTTCCTCCTCCCCGTCAAACTGCTAAATAGTCCAGCTTTCTTGGTTTTCTATAATCTGCCCTCCTATTCCTCTTCCAATGTCATTGCCAATCCACTTCTCAAGACTGGTTGTATCGGTCTTCCACGAGATAAGAGGGCTGTAAACTCACGCGTTATTCGCACGTCGGAGATTGTGGAAGGCGTGAACACTCTACCGGGAAACCAGAATGTGATGGGACTGATTAGTTGAGGTTACTTAGTGGCTGGTACTGTTGGGATTGTGGGAGTAGAGGTTGAGTAGTCTTGACATTTAGATTAACAACAAGAGCAAGAATAGGGGTAAGAGTAATTCATAGCATACAACAGAACCACACCAATCGTACACAAAACCGGAAACGAAATGAAACGAAATGGAGAAAGAGAAGCATGTGGGTATATTTAAACAAGGCTTTTACAAGAACGAACGCAGACAGTTGAAAGACGAATGTGCACCAAACGGCAGGCAAACCAACTCGAGAAAGAAACGCCAGAACATGATAAGACCCAGCTCCCAACCTATACTTTACTCACCCTTCCTTCTCGTCCTAAATCGCATCTTACAGACCAGTCTGTACACCAGTGTTCTACCATAGCGAACCTCTACCCAACACGTCGTCATCTTGGCGAAATCTGCCCATGCACAAATCCGCTTTGTTGCTGTATGGGTGTTTGTATGGGCGACTCAACGTTGCCGGTTGATACTGTCCGTGCTGTATCATAGGTTGCGAATACACCAATCCCACTCGTCTGCCCATTCGGATAAAACCGCACCGTTCTGCTGTGCAACTCCCACTCCTCCTCCTACCCGCAGACCCCTGTGAATGCGGCGGTGGCCTCCACCCCCTGGCATCAGTCTCGCAAACGGAGAAGCTATTTGCGAACCATACCCGGCGGAGGACAACATCCCGAGACCAGTTGTGCCTGAGGTTTGCGACTGCGGCCGTACTGCGGCACGGGCACAGGCGGGTGGTGGAAAGTGAGCGTCTGAAACCAGACTAGGTAGATGCGGAGCTATTTTATTGTAGTCGGCCCATGTGTGCTCGGGTAGATTTGAGAACGCTTTGCTGGATGTGAGAGCAGACGTAGGATTTTTGGGGTGGGTAAGAGGTAGAGACCCTGTGTAGTATAGTATCAGTATATCACCACGGTTGCATAGACAGGGTGAGAAAAGCAAATGTCAAACACACACCCCTGTAGGCAAAATCCCACCTCCTCCAACCACTTATTCGTCCCTTTTTCATCCCCTCCTCCGCGTCCTTGTTCTTCAAATCCCAACCCCACCCCCTTCACCGTCCTCATGAAATAACTCCCATCCGCACCCAAACTCACAAAACTAGGTGCTTCCTGTCCGCCCTCTTTCCAGACTGTTTTCACGCGTCTTGGGATTCGAGACGGCTTGGATGGCTTTTGTCGAGGGCGGAGGGAGATTGACCAAGAGGCTGAGGTCTTGTCGTGGGCGTAGAAGCTAGGATTCGTGAGGGGCTGAGGGAGATGGAGAGAGGGTGGGAGGTCGCGATTATGTGTGGGTGGGATGCGTAGAGGTAGGTTACTAAATTTGGGAGGTTTAGTGTCCTGGGTTGTCTTTAGTGGATGTCTGGTAAAACACGATATGATGAAGAAATGATACAGCTAGTCAAAGCAGTAGGAAGACAAGCTCAACATGAATGATTTGGGTTCAAGAAGACGAGTACAAGCAAAACAACGAAAAACAACGTACTGCAAAAGATCTGCCCATCATGATCCCGGTAACTGATAAAAATACGTTCCGTTTCTCCTAACGCTAAATCGAGGACATCTTTAGCGGTGGCGTCTTCGTGAACAGAGCTTCACATCTGGTGGGAGATTGTGCTAAAAACACCATCAGCATCTCGTTCTGTATCAGTCGGCGTAGATGCCTTGAACCCAGGTCTTAGCGCAGAAGCTTCATGTTTTAAAGTTTCCGATAACTAACACGCATGAAACAGACTTGGAGCTTACTGCGCCCAATGTGTAGGACTATTAAAGAAGTACTTTCCTTCGCTGCCCATCGTGAAGGTAACGAATACCGTCATGATTGCTTTTTTGGGGATGCTCCCCAACGTCACCAAGGAGGGGGAAGAAATGGGCGAGTGACGTCAAAACAAGGGGTGTCAAAGCAGAAGAGCAGGGACTGTATCGACTATGACAACGGCTGTAAGTGAGTGTGGATGAGAGGAGTGGAAAGAGGGGGCAGAAGTCACGAAAGTCGAGGTCAACTCAACAGCCCGCTGGCGTTCGTATCCCGGAAAGTTGAAGTGGGGCAGATAGATGTGAGGCTGAAATAAGCGTTGCACATCATCTGACATGCGTCCGTCGGGATATTCAGGATCCAGGTCAAAATATACTGAATAGAAACAGGACAGGCGCTTATGCTGAGTAATAAATTCTGGTGCCATTTCGAATACGCGCTCCTGTAGCGTCGTCCATACTGCCAAAGTAAGCCACACGATCTATCTTGGTTCTAAGCCAGGCACCAGAATCCATTCATCCCACATGTAATCCCACCCAATCCGCACAATCCATATTCATATAAGAGACTATCCAAGGCGCCCCCAAGTCCGTAGTACCAGCGCTAAACATCACCCATTACACCACCTAGAGGTCTTCAAGTACCAGCCCTCAATAACTCAGTATACTGCGGAATTGAGAAAACGAGAAGACCTACCGATTACCATTACCACGCCGACAGGCAATGCTGGAGAACGAGCGGGTTCCCCATACATATCAGTGCCGAGCTGCGCACGGCAGTCAGGACAGTACCATTTGCACGACGTGACGGGATCTCCTTCTGTCATTTGCACGCAATCAGATGGAACCATTCTTCTCGCACTAGTCAAAGTCAGCATCGGCACGAACATCGAGTAGCCGAGGGGCACTTACGTTATTGTCACTGAATCATCTGCCCGTAGCTCACATCGTCGCAAATGCAGTACTTTGGCTCATTGGTCAATCTCGTCCGATGGTTCGGTATGACCCTCCTCTGCCTTTTTCTTCTGGTTCTTGCTCCCTTCTGCACGCTTGACGTTGGTGACCAGCCTGACCGCCTTCGGCCGACGTGATGTCTCCTTGGCGGTGGCTTTGCGCGTACCATACGGGTGGGAGCAGGCGTAGCCGCGGATGCACCAGCGACTGCAGATTGACTAAAGATACTGTGGCGTCGGGTTCACGCGTATTCCTGCTTGCATCGTTTGGCTTCGGCTCTTCACTGAGCCTTGGGGGTTGGCACGTGACCTCGTGATGATCGTGGACGCATGGCAGGACCCGGTGACGAGTGAACGGGCTCTGCACTGGAGGTGGTGTCTTGGGTGCTCTCGCTGACTGCACCGGCTGCACTGGATGCACAGGCTCAGTAGGAGCAGGAGGCGGTGGGAACCTGGGAACGATCGACTCCCGGCGTGACGCGAAGAAGCAGCGGTAATTGCAGCTGGGAAGGAACCGGGGCCGGTTCTTCAATTGAAATGTCAGGCATCGCCGTATCCTGAGTTGTAGAGGAGGGCCGGTGTGATTTGTCTGCTCGACACTTTCGATGGTGGCTTCGTGGGGTGCTTGGGCCTGCGGGTGCAGAGGCACTTGCACAGTCGTCGTCGTGCTAGTCTCCGGAAGGAACAGGTGTGTATTAGCAGCCGGTGTCGTGCGACTGGCGCGCTCACTTGAGGAGAAGAAACAGCCGTGGGAATGGACGCAGTGGGCGTGGTCGTGGCGGCTGGAGCTGGAGCTGGAGCCGGGGCAGGGTGAGGAAGGATTTGCAGTCGAAGACGCTTTGGATCCGGCGCCTGTTGCTGCCATCCTGAGAAGTCGAAGATGCTCTCGCGCCGGAGGACCTGGAGTGTCTGTGGTGGCCGCTGTAGCTGGCGCTGGCGTAGGTGGTGGGGTGGGCTCGTTTGCGCTTGTTCGACGATCTGGAATTTCTCGACGGTCTAATCGGCGTAGCAAGGGCATTGACGGCGTCCGGTGCGAACCAGTCCTTGAGATTCTCGGCGTTTGCTTGATTTTCTTCACGTGGCATCTTCCAGTCCCTGTGCATCGCGCATGGCCTGCTCCGCCGCGACTCGCGCCTGACCTTCTTCGCCTCCCTTGGCCTCATGCAGTCCCACGCCCTTGTTGACCGTTGTGGTCTCGTCTCGAATCGAGTCCCTCGGATTTCGACAGGTGCAGCAATCTGAGCAGGAAACATTAACAACAGGACAGGAGACACGCTGGAGTTGGAGTTAAGGTTTGCGTGAAACAGGTACAGGAACAGGAACGGGTGTAGGTGCAGGAGTAGAGGGCTCCACCAGAGCGTCGGTCTCGACAGGACGTGGAAGCTCTGATGGGGCGGGCTGCAGCTTCGCCGCAGACGGCGCATTCGGTTCCCTCGTTGAGAATATCTTCGCCTGCAGCCTCACAGCGTGCTTATGCTTCGTAGAATTTGGCGTTTCGCGGCCCTTTTCTCAAGCTCGCGTCGAATCATGGTATCGCTGGGCACCATATGGCGTTCTTCTTCATCTGCTCCCTGAGCAGCGCCATTTCATATTCTGTCAATAAGAACCAAGGCGCATGCTTGCTACCAGGTTTGGCGTCCGTGGAGGGCGACAATTTAGCCAGAGCGTTGCTTGTCGATATAACAGCAATTGAGCTGTGAACGTTGGTGCACTGGCGCTTCCATCCTTGCGTATGCGTGACTTGGGAGGTTTCGGCGTTCGGTCCTTGCCCTTCTTGTGGGGGAATACCAGTCACTACGTCGATTATAGACTCACCTCGGAGTCAGCATCTGAGCCGTCGGATGAGCCAGAGCTGCCTGGGGAATGCGCCTCATGGTATTCCGACTTCCGCCACGATCCTCGGGCGGGCTGCGGAGTCGCGCCATGCCTTGGAGCCATCAGCGCAGATGTACGCGGAGCTGTGTGGAAGCCTCGATTGGCCGACCGTGCTGCTTGTGGGGATATAGGTGCCGGGTGGGTCTCGCGATGGTGGTTGCGGAGTGCCTGCAACTTCCTGATCACCACCAATGCGATGGCGGTGGCGTTCTGCGACATCGTATGACGCGCCGCTTCTTCAAACGTGGATTCCTGCGGATATCGCCCTATCTAGCTGGGCGGCGATGTCTTTGCGCAGATCTTGGGGCCCGGGCGCCTGCTCGGAAATGTGAGGAAGGGTTGCCATAGGTCTTGGTGGAGCTCATGACGGTCTCAGTGGCCTCAGGCATTGCTATCCAGGTCACGGATCCAGTCACAGCGAGCGGGGATGAGATCAGAGGGGAAGAATTCGGTAGTCGAGAAGTCGTTGACGGTGGTTTGCGCGTCCGGGTTCGGCGCGAGCTGGGAAGTTGGTCGGACAGCGCACTTGCAGCTCTTCAGCCATGGCGCGCGGTAGGGGAGCGCAGAGGGGCACAACGCCGGCCGGGCGCGTCAGACAGTCCAATCCACGCGTCAATGATGGGGTAGAGCAGAATCAGGGTGGTTCGGGGCGTGTAGAGATGGAGGCGGGAATGAGTTTTGCAGCGCGGTCGTTGGGGGTGGCCGTTGGGGACCTTGGTGCGCGCTGCAGGTCGAGTCCACCGTCCATGGCATACGAGCGCACGGGCCTCGAATCCTGTCTTGGCGTCCAACACGACAACATCCCGATGTCCATGGAAGCCTCATCGTCGCTCTCGTCCTTCACATCTCACGGAGCGCTCCCGTGCCCCAAGACTTATTCTAGTCACATCTCAGCAGTATGTTCCTGCTGCAGCTCGCATCGTCTCGCTGTCGAGGATGCATATTAGTACCAGCGTCTGTCTAAGAGGAAGCCTAGCCGATAGAGGAGCCATCACATTGCATCTCCGCTGCATAGCTGGGCGTAGAGTCAGAGCCAGTTGAAAGAAACCAACCGGCTCGGCCTCTCGATTTGCAAGTAGCTGCTTGTGCTGGAATTCTCCCAAGACTGCATCTGACTACACGGTGTGGCCCTTCACGGTGCCTTTTCAGAGTGTTAGGCAAAGCGCCAGGCATCTGTAATGCCCCCATTGACCCTCTGGCACTCTCTGCGTTCACGGGTCAATACAGGTGGGCAGGAGCCCGTTGCTCATTTGTCTGAGCCGGAGCTTGCATCTGGCAAACGCACTCACCCCAACCTCAATCTCTTCGATTCCGTCCTTTTCACCTCGCGTGTGACCACTACCACTTTCCACTACCCTTTGGTTCTGTCCCTCTGCTCAGCTTCGAACCATGGTATCCGCATCGCGCCTCGAACGGCTCAGCAAGCTCGTCCAGTCCGACGTGCACTGCCGGACAAGCCAGTCGAACCTACGACCCACGAGGTGCTGAGCGATGAAGATGCAAAGGAGGTGTGTCACTCGATCCCGGCGGAGGCCTGCCTTCTCACGTGCAACGCGAGCCTGCAGAGGGCGTGAGCAAACGGCCTCAACCCGAACCAACCATCGCCTCCGACCCCCAATCGTTAGCAGGCAATCAAGGTACCATTACCGAGACCAACCCGCTGCAGTTCCCACCGCAAAAACTCCGAACGACGATTTGTCTGTCCGGTGCGGCAAGCTCAGGAACCCGGCTCAACGCCAAATCTCTTATCTCTGTCCTCTATCATCTGCCCGACATCGTTTGCTAGAGGGGAAATGGCTCCTGCTCTCACCTGAATTCACTCCCTTGATCGCCTTCAAGTACCCGTACAAGTTCTGCAACAAGATTTTCAGCAGAATGTTGCGTCCCACTTCTTCGACGCCGGAAAAAATTCTGGGCACGCACGTGGATCTGTAAGGAATGGCCGCTCTCTCCACATTTCCATATGGTTGACGAGGTTATGCAGGTACTACGTTTGGGACATTGAAGGTCCGCCGCTCATTCTTGTGCGCGACGATCAGTTCAGACCCTCCTCGCCGAGATAAACTCTCGACTCAGGCTCGGAATTAAGATCACTGACCAGCGTGAAGACGGTCTTGTGAGCTGGTTTCCTGATCACCCACGCTGCACACCTCGCTATCTGGTCGTTCTCATAGCCGAGCAGACATTGAAGACATGCAGGAAGCGGTGCTACGTCCATCTTTCCGAGCTCCCGGCGAGAAATGCATCCGCCATTGAGCAGCGGACTCTTGAACACTTCAGGCAACATATAGAAGAGCTGATGGAGCTCCAAAAGAACAAAGGCAAAGCACAAAAGTTGAAGAAGAAGCAGGAGAGGATAGTGAAGCAGCAGAACATGGGCATGTAGTTCAAAGCGCGCCCAGCGGTATCTTGGCCTTCGACAGTCGAAGCAGACGCGGGATGGTAGGCGTCGATCGAGAATGTGAAAGCCGTCTTCTATAATTAACAGTATTGGTAGTCTCTAATTTCACCAAGGACCAGACTGGATTACACAGGGCTGGTGAACGAGCAAAGAATCGCACCCACCGCCTCCTCCGATTGACCCCTCATTCCCAGTACCCTTTCCTTTCGAACAGGATGTCGTCTTTGTGTCCGTCGACGTCGAGTCTTACGAACGCGAATCAACAAGATTACCGTGTAGGTGTCGCGACTCTAGACACCCGGGACCTGAGAGGTGTTGCTCTGGAAGGACGGCGAGAATTGGGCTTCCAAGATCCATGCTCGCCATTTCCGAATCTACGAGCACAAGCATCTGATAACACCGAGTTTGTTTCAGGATGCGCCGACCGCTTCGATTTTGGTACGTCAGAGTTCGTCAGGCTCGCCGATGCGCCTGTAGCAGTCAGCAGCCGTTTCAAGCCGCCATTCTGCGCAGACACCTCTGACCCTGAGAAACTCGTCCGATGCTGGAAGGGTTGGACCTCAATGAGGAGCGGATCATATTTCGGGAACGATCCGACCGGGGATATTCGATACTGTGGCAATCTTGGCTTCAAGGTAACGGACCTTCCAAACATTTTGAAACACTCGACACCGCAACGATGTACGAAGGTATGGAAACAGGAGCCCAACCAACCCAGTCCTTGGGTACATGCTCTATGACTTCGACATCGTCGCGTGGAACCTTCATAATGCGGGTAACGACGCTGTCTACACTGTCCGTGCTATGCTAGCGATCTGTGTTCGCGAGGCGACCATACGTGGATCGATGGAAGTCGATACAAAACGTGCTGCTGGAGAAAGCAGCCCGGCTCGCAGCTCAATGAGGAGGCTCGGCTCCGTGCGCAAGAGGAAATGGAGGTTGAGCGACAATGAAGACGACGATGGTGGAGATCCTGTCAAGTTCCCGCCTGTTCCGCAGGAAAACCAATCACTCTCTGAAGAAAACTGTGTTTCTGGGATCCAACGAACAACGGGTATACAACCAGCACAGGCTTCGGCGCACGACAAAGCACCAACCGCGTAAATCCCATCGGAGGATTCGACAGCTATGTGAGTCCTACGGAACGCGGATACCGACGTGGGACGAGGCTATGAACAACGTGGAACCATTTTACCAATCGAGGCGCCCGTGGACATAGTTCCTCTGACGCCGGATTCAGTGGCCGAGGTCACGGTCAGCGTGGGAGCAGCTTCAGCGATCGAGGCGCCCGTGGCCTGTAGTTCTACGGATGCTGGACGTCGTGGCCGTAGCCGAGGTACAAAGCAATGACTCTCGTCGTCGCGCGCGCCGCTATCACACCAGCTGTCGCGCCACCAGTGATGCTGGATCCAACCATGATCCGTGTATGACCAGGGCCACGATTCGCAGGAAGGTCAGTGATCTCATTGATCTGTGGTGATCATGTCCTGGGGATGTTCGAAACCAAATGGGTGTGCAGAGGTTACTAATGGCATCATGGCTTTCTGGATGATATAGACAAGGTCGGGCGTGATCTGATCTAACGGTTTCGATCGTTCGGGATCCTAGTCGTGCCAATCGGATATGATTCACAGAGACGGGTTCTGTCTTTGATTCGTGCTCGACCTGGTGAACTAATCAGCCGGGTATGCGTGGTGCGGTTTCAACTTTGAAGGGCCCGACACTCTCGGTGCCTGTAATTGTAGATCTCATGCTTCTTTACCTGCATATCAGCATGCAGCGAAATCAACATTTACGAAATGCATGCCTGAACCATTGTGTGAATAGCTATGATGAAATGATTCCGATTGAGTAGTGGTATGTGATGTGCGGTTAGATTTGTAAAGCCATGTGTAGGTGTGAAGGATCCGATATAGAAAGCCTGATATCCTCGACTGGACCGCACCTCTGATTCTAGGATCCACAATCTAACCTAAGAGCATGATACTCTATCTAAGCAACCACCTGTGCTATCAGTACTTCCACCAATCATCACTTCAGCCCTTCCAACTCAATCCCTCCGCGCTCCGGAAAGCTGTTCCGCCTCGACTCGCCCCTCCCCATTTCCTTTCCTTTCCCAAACTCGTCATCCTCCTTCGCCTTCATATTCCAGCCTCTCCCCGTTCCGCCTCATCACTTTCATCCAACACCTCCTGCGTCCCAAACCCAGGCATCGCCCCGTCCTGTCCGCCTCAACCGTCTCCCATGATTCCCACCAACGCTCTCCATGGTAAACGGGACTCGCAGTCGGCGCATCTAGAACCCCCGAGTTCCTGTGCCGAGAACCACTTGGTACAAACGTCCTCAGCGGAATATACAGGAGAATGAAGACCGGGAAGCTGATTGCGGCGATAGTCTGCGTGATCGCGAATGTTGCGCCGAAAACCGATTAAACCTGAGTGCGACGAATGCCCAGATTGCGATGCGTCGTTCTATGCGCATGAGTGGCTCAGGGCGAGGTGTTAGGTGTTTGTCTTTTTGCGAGGAAGAGCATTTTGAAATTTGATGCGTTGCCTTCGAGTGCTTGGACGCCATGACGAAGAATAGGCCTGCGAGCACGGCTTGAGGGATTAGGTGGATGACGATGAGGAGGTGGGCCGGTCATGGTGCCTAGGAGAGTTAGGATGCCCTGTGTGAGGTTGGAAATGCGTTGTTCGACGACGTGATCGACTACTCGGCGGTGTGGCCTTTTGTTGA